>JALPQI010015946.1:0-23819 GCA_025490895.1 Thaumatotibia leucotreta | reverse complement strand
TGCGCGACTTACAATGGCTGGTGTCTCATTATAATGTAGTTTTTAACCAATACATTTTTTAAATCGTTTTATTTTTTATATTACATAAGGGCATGTTTCGCGATCCTGGAATAAAATATAAATAATATATCAGATAAATATTAGCTATTATTTTCTTTTATAGGGGGATTAGGATACGTAGTGATTATTTTATTTGGCGATTGCTTATTTAGCTAAAAAAACAGTTATAGATACGACTGTATTGCAATATGTATAGGTACTAACACATTGGATGTAAATAAAGATCTCTATCTATCAAGACATCCAATATTCTGTCGGATGTCCATTTAAATTTACTAAACAAATTAATCAATAATAAACTAAACTCCCGACCAGTGCAGGTGATTCTCAGGCATCTCTCTTTAATTAAATTATTTGCTCTATAGCTAAACCCATCTAGAAAGTGAGAGGACTAAGGAATACGATGCACTACGAAACGTATTATCAAAATAAAAATACACAGAAGGGACCATTAGAAGCATTATGAATAGGCACGATTAGTACGAGTATCATGCCCACCTTTCATCGCTTACATCTCGTATGTCAGCACTGTCCGACAATACAACCCCTCGTACACCCAAAACCAGGTACCAACAAAAAAGACGTGACAGAATGTCGGCAAACATGTACCTACTCCCAAAAAAAAACAGAATTGCAATTTTTAAATTTGGAACGCCGAAATCGTGACGAATGAGCCGTTTTTCAACCTTTAAGGCGTCCCACGTGTTTGACTTTGCACCTTTGTGTTGCGATGCAGAAAATTCACGGGCAATTGTGGAGTTATGGAAAAAGTGCAATTGAAATTGATGTGTTCAATCGAACGTGTAATTTCAATCGTGTGTATGAGCCGTGAAAAATTGGTCTTTATTGGAATATAATTAGATTGCCTTGTTAGAATAAATGTTTACTTTCCATATTGTTATAAATATCCTCACAACAAAAGTCTATTTAGAAGACTCTCATTTGCTTAGCTACCTGCCTACTGTCATATTCTAAGATACTACTAAGGGCATACTGGTCTTAGTACTTTATTACCTATTATATCCCCATTACAACATTGAAATGTTGGAAGAAATTTATATAATTTTCTATGAAAGTCAGTCATTAATTTTGTTCTTACATCTATTTTTATTATGTAGGTACATTGTTTTATTCTTGACAAACATAATTAACTTGTTTACTTTAGTGCTAACAACTACATGTACTGATTAAAGCTTTCATGATTTTTATCCATATTTTACACTGAATGAGATAATAAATGTATGTCGCAATTTAGTCTCTTCAGCTTACAAAATATTATTCTAGAATTAAATATGATTAAGGGTACCTACTATTCTCTGTGGTATAACGGTTAAACTCGCGTAGAGTATATTACGCGTTAGCACGGACTTTGAGACCTAAACTCTCCGTAACATATATGTTACGCGTATTGACTAAATACACGTGAACTTAACCGTTTTAATTATATTTATAGGTATTATATCTCACAATAGTTTAAATCCAAACAGTATTCCAGAGGTCACAAAATTGTAACGAAACAATTCCTTTTCCAGACTAAACATGGCCGACCGCCAATAAACGCCCAAAGATGCCACAAACGCGCGCGCGGGCACGGTGACTACCAAACGACAAATGGCGCTGCTCAACTCAGCTCAGCCCAGCGCGTCGGCGTCGCAGGCGCATCCAGCCACGCCGCTCCACCATTACTTCCACTATTTGAAGCAGCCGTCGCCGCTCGCGCAGAATCCGTACCACCACTCGAGCGCGCACCACATGGGCATGGGACCTGGGCCGCTGGGCGGGCTTGGCCCGTTCGGGCTGACGCACCATGGGCTTGAAGCTGTTGGGTTTCCGCAAGGTAAGTCTAGCTATAACTTTTAACAGTTTCGACTTTCATTTTTTGGTTTTCACGAAGAAGTCCAGTGTCCAAATTTCTATGATTTATCTCTGCCACTCTAATGACGTTTTCGTTGGAATGACAAAGAGAAATCCTCGAAATTTGCAAATTTCGCTGTAGGAGGCTAGTTATTAGACTTAACGGCCTGGCAATTCCATCCAGTGTATACAAATACAAAGGTGGCCAAAAATAAGTGCGTTCTCGTTTCTCGGGACTTAGAACATTGCTTGGAACTCAAAATAGCCGACATAGAAGGTTTTTGGAAGTTATAGAATTATTTAAATCACGTAACATAGTATACCAACTATGTATGAAAGGAAGCTTAATATTTGTCCCATAACCTTATTTACAATGGGGATGCATATGTATGTACGTGTTAATATAGGACACACAATTTCGGAATTTTAAGTGTAATGTACGAGTATGTAAATGGCATCTCAATTACGTGCAGTCGTGCACTACACTAAGGTACTCTTGTTGTAAGAGGTCCATTTGTCCATTTGTCTGTCCAAGTTGTCAGACGTACGTACTGTAATATAAAGTATTGTATGTACTGCATTTTACCTCTGTCTACGATTTACGAGACACATGAGCTTGACCTATGAGGAATGTCGATTGGTCAGTCACCTCTTAGTTGTAAAATTGCAACTTGTAGCTTTTTACATTGTATAACTAGGTACTATGCCGTTGACTACTACTGTGCAGAAAAAGAACGTCTACTTTGTATTGTCTTTCTAAATGAAAATACTATTGGACGACCTTATGGACATAACTTAAAAAGTTTTATGTTCTTCCTTCATTCGAGCATATTATTACGTATTTAGCAAAAGAACAAGAATCAGTTTCAGAAACTTCGATCACGTAGCAAAGTCCTCATAGGTACATTAGGTACTCGTTTCATATTAATATATTTCCTATATGAAAGATATTATACTTATGCTTTGCATGTCATGAAACCTAATTTACTAACCCCTAAAACCACATCCATTTTATATAAACAATTATACCTTGAAAGCATTCCTATGTTACAACCAAACCCCACGTCAGTTAACAATCCTTTAACGTTTTACAACCATTTATATGGCAACTCCTTCCGTTGTTGCCAGCTCGATTTTAAGGAGGCTTGTAAATCAAACATGCTTAGTAGAAATGGTAGGATTTATGGCGGTACAATGAGATTAGCATTAGTTTATTATGAGGTATTGCGTGCTTGGAGATACGAGCGATTTCTTGATAACTGGGAGTATTAAAATCTTTTTTTATATTAAGCTTATGCTGGATAGTAAAATTGACATGTTGATGTTCAATTGTTCAATCACAGTCAACAATTTCAAAACGCACCAGACACCTAACGAAATAATGTAATGTTTCTTAATCATACAATACAATACAGTTGGCTTAGATTAAACAGTTATAGTGTTATGTGGAATCCAAATATTCGTAAAAACATGCTGGATATTGTAATACGGTTTGGTTCAAGATCAGACAAAAAAGGTGTTGTCCAGTTGTGCCAAAATTATATTTAACTCCCTTTTTATGTTTGTGTAGGTATATATAAATAATAAACAAGAGATTTAACTGAGCCAAGCTAGAATTAGACGTAAAATTATCACAAAGTTACATGCATCAAGAAATCCCAAACTTAATCGTTAGTTAGCCATCCTGGATTCCCAAGTCACAAAACTAAAAACTCGTAGAGGTACTTAGCATTCCCTATGGCAACACTGCCGACATGACAAGCGAAAACAACCGGGAGAGCATTGCATAATTTACGTTTCAAGAAGACATCCTTCGGAATAATCAAAACAGCCCCGCGTAAGCCGCTTATCCCCCCGCCACGCCAGTGTTGCCAGCTCCCCTCTCCCCGAAATGGGGAAACGTGGAACGGAAGTTCTTGCTTGGCCTTAATTAGCAGTGTTTGTTATTTTTGATGTGGTTTCGTTAGTTGCGTGGGTACTTAATGTAGTATTTTTACGTAAATATACGATAAACAAGCTGTAATGCTCATTGATTTAAGTAAAAGGGGTAGATATGGTACCAGGCGCACGAAAGTGTGCCATCGAATATAGGTCCCGGGTCCTGTTTTGAATTAGTCGTGTGATGGCGGCCCATGTGTCAACAGCTTGTCAGGAGCTAAAATTTCTGGAACCGATATTGGCTTAAAAGCGAAAAATCATGCCTTTTTTACTGCTTTAACAGCTCCAAACATAAAAACAAAACTCACGGAATCACTTTTCATGCATAAGTACTTACTGTTTATAATTTGATAATATATTTTTTAGGCAATTAAAATTTTAAATGATTCTTGTTTTTGAGTGAGAGAAACAGATAAATATCTAAAACATACGAGAGTAACACGTAGGGTAGACTGGGGTCACTTGAACCAATTTGCCTTTAACCGACCGTGACCGCTATATTTTTATAAGTAGAAAGATGTACGCTCATAATATTTCAAGGTTAGTTATCTGGTTCCTAAATAAAATGTATTTGGATGGTCTATAACTCATAGTTTTTCGACAATGGTGAAATAAAAAGAAAAAGGCAGAGTGGTTCAATTGACCCCACATGTGTGTCAATTGAAACACTATGTGGGGTCAATTGAAACACTGAAATATCTTCGACACAATGAAAGTATTTATATCTGTTTTTAATCTTTTTCATTACTACCTTTGCATACAATAAGCTCATTAAAAGTTCGCAAGTATAGCATGAACATATCTCAATTTATGAGCATCTGAAAAAGTCGTTAAAAAAATATGGAATAAAAAAGGAGTACACTACTTTTAGACTTCATTGTCACTATTACCATTAACATTTACCTTAATCGAGGTAGATTTAATGCATTTACAAGATATAGCGATGTAGAATCGCAGAAAATAATCAAAACTATGTTTCATACAAAAGTGCCTGTTTCAACTATAACAATGTTTCAATCATAACCATTCCCAAACGCCCAGTCACAACGAGTATTGTAGTCGCGATGTGGAATGAAATAATAGACGAAACAAAATATCAATTTAAATGGTTTCATTACAGCGGTAAACAAAAACATCGTTAAAAACGTGAGGCGATATTACGCCGAAAACATTAGCAAAACACCAAATTTTATCTAGTTTACAAAAAAGAGTACTATTTGAAGTCTCGAATCTCTGAAACTGTAAGACGTACGGTAACCTCTACTTGTTGGAAATTTATTATTTTTTAAACGGTTAGTAACATATGATATCAAATAACGTAAGGTTTTTTTTAATAAAAAACAGAAACTAAAAAATGACCGTAAATTTCGCAGTTTTTGACGTACTACGCAGCTTGTAGCACAACGTTTTTTTGCTTGCAAAATGTGGTTTTATATTGCCCATGCCCTATAGTGCCTAAATAACATAACAAAAATGCAGCGATACTACTTGATTTGCGAGTTTAAGATAAAACGACGTACGGTTTGACCGTACTATTTTTGATCTAGATCAAAAACTAGCCAAATAATTGTGAAGCTTATTAAAACAAACATGTGCATCGAATACAAAACTTTATATTTCGAAGTTGGTTAATTTTGGGGACGATTAAAACATGGGGAAGATTGAAACGTTTCAATCGTCCCCAAGCACGTTGTTTCTATCGTCCCCAAACCACTTTTTTGACTTCAATGTCAAATATTTTATATAAAAAAAGACTCTATCACTGATCACCGTTCATAAAAACATTGGTTTATTCCTAAATATAACACTTACATAATTAGATTAGTCAATATACGAGATTAGACGAAGTTATAAGACAATATACGAGAGCACGAATATTTACTTTTTACCGCGTGAAACTGGTTTCGCTCGTGGACACTTCCGTATCGCACCGGCGCCCGTGCGCTTCTGTTAAGGATTGAAATATGGCCTACCGCTTGTTCTGAGTGTTGCGTCAGACGCGTAGGCATTATAGTTTCCGAGATATTTGACTTGTTTCAATCTTGACCTGTTTCAATTGTCCCCATTCTACCCTACATCGTCACGCCATAACGTCAGCAAATAAATCCTGATCAACATGTATTTTTAAATTCCTGCGCTCCTAGTATTTAAAACGAATGTAACAAAGTTAAATCTATATTGATTTAAACTTTCACGATTATCACTCATATTTTAAAGACAAACGGGTCTTAATCGCGTAAACTTACGTTTAATTATATCCTGACGTTTCGGGCATGACGTTACACCCGTGGTCGCAGGCAGACTGGCGAGAGAATGTATCAACACCTTCGAGCTGCGCGGGTTTTTCGAACTACCCGCACTTGATCTTGATTATTGACTTCTAGGCTAGGGTTGTCACTAGGCCTACACACAACACTCACAACATCCAATGGCTTTAAAATGGATGTTTCACCACGCTTACATTTGTAAATCACGGGATTCCACGCGGATGAGATTCCTTGCCCCTCATTTTGATTAAAATTCCGATGTTTCTTAATTTCAATAGCTTCACGTACTTTTCGGCTATGATGTACGAGCTCGGTTGAGAGGACTTTCGGGTTATGGAGCTCAATCCAGTGGTTAGGTCCGGACTCCAACAAATGCTCGGCCACAGCAGACTTATTCGTTTGACGCTTTTTAACAGCCGTGATATGTTCCTTGACCCTTTCCGCTATGGTGCGTTTGGTTTCCCCAATATAGGAACTACCACAGCTACAATCGATTTTATAAACGCCCGGTGTGTGGTAAGGTAAAACATCCTTAGGCGACCTTAGATGCCCTGCCACCTTTGATAACGGCATGTAAACGGTTGGTATGGAATACTTATTCAAAAGCGTACCTATTTTGTCCGTTACACCCCTGACATATGGCAAAAATGCTGGTCGCCTTGCAACATCTGGATGTTTCTTCCTCGGTGTTCGTCTGGGTTGCCGTCTGTTCATTATGTAGCCATTTCTCTTCAGAACCTCCTGAACGTGCGACATCTCAATTTCTAGAAATTCAGGGTCACAAAGGTCATGTGCTCTGTTCTTCAGAGAATTAACCACGGACTGAAGCTGCCGGGGGTGGTGGTGAGACAGAGCGTTCAAATACCTGTCTGTGTGTGTGGGCTTCCTATAGACAGTGTGCGCCAAAGAACCATCATCTCGACCTATCACCTTTACGTCCAGAAAAGGCAAACTGCGCTCCGATTCCAATTCATATGTGAATCTGACTTTAGTATGAATGGAATTGAGATACTGGAGTAATTGCTCAACTTCATGCTTGCCACCTCTCATAACGCAGAAGACATCATCGACATATCGCTTCCATAATTTCACTGCCCATGGTTGCAGATCTATGCTGGCCTCGAAATGCTCCATCCAGATATTTGCTAAAACCGGTGCCACAGGACTACCCATAGCAACTCCGTCGATCTGGAGATAATGTCCCCCTCGATATAAAAAGTAGCTTCCTTCTAAACAATTCCGGAGCAAAACCATAACAGAACTCACTATCCCATTGTCAGCTAGCCTCTTTCGAACTACTTCTAGACACTCTTTAACCGGGACATTGGTGAAAAGTGACTCAACATCGAAACTCACCATTAAGTCCGAAACGTCAGGATATAATTAAACGTAAGTTTACGCGATTAAGACCCGTTTGTCTTTAAAATAAAAGTTAAATCTATTTTGCAATGTTTATTTTATACATAAAATTAATAGCTAAATTAAAATATAGCTACATTATTAAATTAAACATACATTTTTTTAAGGTATTTTTTGAAACTCTCTATGGATAGTGATCTACGTTTGATTATTTGCACATGAACATGATGTTTTTGTGTAATGCTGAGATACTTATCAATGTGTGAATGTATTTTTCCGTAAAGAATACTATTTTCTTCTTTTTCACTAGTGGGGCAAAGTTATTTGGCCCCAATTTCACCACATTGACAAGTCCTACAATTGTAAATTTACTGTTTCTCCAATCTGGGGCGTCTATAGGCTACAATTACCGTTTACCATCGGAAGGGCCGTGCGTTAGTTTGCCACCAACATAAAATGTAGTGTAGGAACTTTAATAAATCAGCAGTAATTAACTAGTTTTTATGAAGCAAAATTACAATTGTCACAAAAAACATGACAATTGTAGCGAAATTCCGACATATGCCGAACCTCATGTCAAGATTGAATGAGAATTGTACTAAACCTTGCGACAATTGTCACGGGTCTCGGAAAATAAAAAGTAGTTTATTAACGATTTAATAACGTTATCAGTAATAATTTTATGTTGGTGGCAAATAAGCACATGGACCGTCCGATAGTAAGCGGTAGCCGTAGCCTACGGAGGCCTGTGACGTCAGTAAAAGTGATATTTTACAATTGTCACACTTGTAATTATGGTGAAATAGGCCACTGGTATATTGACTTTTAAGCGATAGTTTTGAGTAGTAACATTTGAAATGTTACTGTTCAAATGTAAGTACCATACATTAAAATTATTAATTATTTCAATGTATGTTCAATGTATGGTACTTACATTTGAGTAATTAATAATAATAATACCTCGTAGTCAGTATTATAAACCAGCAGCTTGCTCTTCAATACGGCCTTGTGGACGTCGAAGTGCCATACTGCCCATACTGTAGTACACAACTGCACCAGTTCTCGAAAATGGTCGTGCCAGCACGCTCTATTGGGATCGACACCTATCATCACGGACAGGACTATTGTAGCCAAGCAGGACTATTGTAAGCTTAATATCGTGCTGGTAGATCGATCGCAGCGCAGGGCTGTGCTCGTCGACGTCTTAGAGTCTCTCGCTAGATGGCTGAATCAAGGGTCAGGTGCAGAAGGCGGTAATCCTGGACACGGCGCGGATAGTCCGTTGGTTCCTCTCTCTCTCTGCGACCTTAGCAGCTTGGGCCCGCCCCGTTGCCGGCGGCATCCTAGATTACGTTTTCATAATGTGTTTATATTTTGTATTTTATTATGTACGTTGTATTGTATTTTACTTTTATAACCGTATTATAGCAACTACTACGTTGTTAGCAACTAACTAACAACAACTAAGAAAATATTTGAATAAAGGAGATAATAATAATATTCGTTCATATAAATAATTACACTATATTCACTATTAAACCATCTTTCATTTTAATTCTGTTTCATCATGAAATGAGTAGGTACCCGTTACTCATATTGTTATTGATTTTGTTTTCCGACGCTACCGAACTAGCGTAAATGGCGTAATTCCGATGATGCAACGAGCGTCGTAGTCGGTCCAGTATAAGTGAGACCCGAATGACCGTTGTAAATGTATGCAATCAGAGGTCAGCCCTTTAAATTGGCAATATCTAATCCCAAAACTCGGTAAGCGATGTACCAGGAGTAGCGGGATTGTTAGAAAAATTAAGATTAGAAAGAATATCGAGAGAATGTCTTGCTTGCACTAAGATCTAATTGCTATGTATGTCTCTGTTGCTCCATGTGTATTGCGCAAAATATGGGGGTCTCGTTTGCACAACCACATAATTCGTATTTTTTTATCTCTATTACGCATTGTGCACATAGACATCACAGTAGTGTGTAGTATTTGCGACGGTGTGGGTGCGGGTATGGCTTGCCGTGTTGACAAACTATGAGCTTCACTCATCTACCCCTTTTACTTATATCAATGGTAATGCTAGATGAAAGTTTTACTACGCTCATTTTAGCTTAGTTCGTTAAGCATATGAACAGCAAGATTTTTTTTACGTTCAGTTACTTATGCTGGGTTTAAAATCATATTTTATTTTAACACTTTAACCCTCATAAACGAATGACAAAAGACTTATAAAACCTTTATGACCTTATAGATAAAACTGAGCCAACACCTACTGTAACCCCTGCAACCGGTCCCAAAATATGTAATCTTCTTTGACTACCTGCATACTACTGATTACAAGTACTTATACTACCTATTTAATTGCACGGTAACAGTCAGGCGGCAGTCGCAATTGCTATTGGCTATAGTTTACCTCTAAATATATTTTATTGCATTCCTTATTATTCTTATTAAAGTAACCCGGACATAAAAGCTATTGAAGCTTTTGACCATAAAATGGTATCGATCTACGTTTTGGGTCATTTGCAGAAAATGTGTACCTTTAAATTTTTTATGCGATCATGGCATGTAATAATACATCAATTTACTCGGAATCATGCGAACTTTTCAGTTATGAAACAAAAAGTATGCCTTTAATGTCACAAAAATAAGTACGTTATGTTAATTGAGATTACTCAGTTTAGTTACTCCCATACTAAATTTATGAAACAAAAGGTAACGAAACAGAGAAAATATATTGGTTTCAAATTTGCTACAGATTTTTTCATACGTTTAGTATGGCAGTAACTAAAGTGTGAAATCTCAATTTACATACAAATTTTTGGAACATTTGAGACATAGGTATGTCCTTTTTTTCCATAACTGAAAAGTGCGGAAAATGTCTGAGTAAAACAGTGTATTACACGACATAATCGGGTAAAAAATTACAAGGTACGCATTTCTGCAAATTACCTTTTTACCTTGATGGCGAAAGAAAGGTCTAATAAATAAATGAACAATTGGAATCAACTAAGCTTACGACTTATTTTATACTAGGTTTGGCTTAGATTGGAACCAAAGTCTATCGTAATTGTACCTCAATGCCACGCGTTCCGTTTCCGGTCGAATATTAAGTAAGTAGATAGATATTTGTTACTTAATAATAATTCGCATACTCATTACAAGTGTTTTAGATGCTAAACGAAAACAATGTTCGTGTAATGTTTCTGTCATTAAGAGGATCGCTATTTAAATGTACCTATTTAATGAAAATACACTATTACAGCATTTAAAGTGCATAGACGTTCCATTTTTGAAATTTAACCCAAATTTCTAACAATTCATCCGTTTGTATCTTGTCTATGGACTGCCGCCCGCGCTATTTATTCTCTATGCACAATAATCGACCGCCTCGCAAATTTCCCGCCATTCCGCGAAGGGCCGTAATCCTCCTTTGGGCTCCCCGTATTGAAAACGCTTTTAAAAATTCAAATCGTTCCATTTCGTTGGCCTAACAGGTGCAGTGACGACATGATTTAGTTATCATTATCATCATTTTTTGTCTATACGTTATATTTGTTAAGTAAGTTTACAATATCACTCAAAACTGAAATTCTGTATAAGAATATTAAGAACTTCTGTAGAACAGACAGTATAAAATGTTAGTAATTTGGTAGGATAAACCTTGTTTGTTTTTGACAAGATGTGTCGTTGAACTTTTTCACTGATCCTTGACCTTTTTGAACATTAAATGTGCCTACTACTGATAGCATTTAATGAAAATAATCATAAGTATTTTATTTGAAGTTACCCTTCCTTTTATAACTACACATTGATTTATTTGGAACTTGTTGATTTGGAATGCGGTAAAAGAAAAGGACTTCGTATATAAGGGCGTATTAGCGTTTTGGCGTAAAAGAAGCATTATTTAGAGGGTACGCGTTGTTGATTACTAAAATCGTAAAATAAGGGACACTATACTTCTTATATATATATTATGCACATATTTCAGAACGTAGTTTCCAGGTAAATTAAATCAATATAGTTCAAATATTGAGTTGACACACAGGTATAATATGAATAAAATATTACAGTTTTCCTCTTCGTTGCTATCTGTGAATATTTTTAAACGGCCATGTTTATGTTTAAAAAAAAAAGAAAGACTAATTCACACCACGAACTGACACTAGGCCGGACTTTAACGATAAAGTTTCGGGTAGCCATGTTTTTTTTTAAATTATTACAGTGAAGCCAAGTATGAAAGTAAAAATACAAAGAGAACAGGGTCGCGTTTTATAAAGTTACAATTTACAATTTCGCTGTTTGCCTCTCTAACGCACGCACATATTGGCTAGAAAGAGAGGTAAACAGCGAAATTGTAAGTTGTAACTTTATAAAACGCGACCCTGACATCTGCTTCAAATAGATTATAACTACAAAATCTTCATAATTATCGTTAGTCGCTTGGTAAATATTGAGCATCTTAGTGTTTCTGGCCACCGACATCCTTTTCTTATTTTCTAATCTTGCAAAATTTGGCCCTTCGCAATACGTTACCAAGAATTTATGGTTCATGTTTTATTATCTATAGGTATTGTCAGAGCCCATAAAAACTGGGGCTTAATCCCAAAAAGGGTTGCTTTATGGAAAACTCTCTGATATTTTTAAATCGACGGGTGCGTTTTTTACACCGAGAATACAATAGTCATTATTTGTTGACATCTTTTTGTTTGAAATCTTGTCTTGGAGAGATAGGACTTTGTAGTACTATGAGTAACTACACCAATGTTGCCAAGTTGAGATTTATCAATTAAAATTAAACGTTTAACATTTCCTCGAAAATCCAAATTTCAGAGTCCGCTGTAAATCACCGAACTAAATTAACGGCTCGCCATTTTTTCCAATTTAAAACTGAATACACATTTTAATACGGGAATAAAATTAATCCGCGGACTTTTTTTAATCCGTATACCCGTCTTTTTCGCCCCCATTATTTCCCATTGTCGTCTCTTTCTCGCTACGTTGGCAGCTGGGCGTTCTTTTTTCGAAATTTATTTTTTCCTCATTGTATATTGGCATCCCTTAGAATTTTATACGGCCAGTTGCTTTTTTAATCTCTTGGGCGGAATGAAATTAATTGATTGTAGTATAATATACATTTTATCGCGTCGGGGGTGCTTTTTAGCTAATTTGAATCAATTTGATATGAAATGTATTATTAGTTTACTTTTACACAATATCGTAAATAAAAGAATGGCCGCTGCTGGTTTTTATTGTATTTTTTTATGATCGTTCAGATAGGATTTCCTCTTTTTAATAAACATCATGGAACATCTCACACACAAATCGACCTAGTCCCACGGTAAGCTCAATTAAGGCCTGTGGTGTGGTTACCAGGCGACCATATAATTATGTATTTAAAAGATAGATACATATAGGTAGATACTTAAGTAAATAGACAGGCGTGACCAAGGAACAAACATTTGCGTATTTATTACACAAATAATGCCCTCGCCGGGATTCGAACCCGGAACCTCCAACTTCGTAGGCAGGGTCACTACCAATTAGGCTACGGAGGCTTGTTAGCATTTTATAAGATTGTACCATGATAAAAAGACGATGCTCTGATTAGTTCACCTATAAGTCGGCACGTGTTAAAGGGCCATTAGGCAAATGTCACCCGAATCTAGGGCAGTGTGTGAAGCCGTAGAGCTAAGGCGATTAGCGGCTCAGATATCAAGGAATTTTGACAAAATTCTACACCAGTACCAGTACTGTATCCCATTTGACTGCTATTTATTGGATAATGGTTCCTCTGAGTACATACTCGTAGTATTGGCACGGCACCTGAGAAGGATGTGACTCATTCTAGCAATATTTGAAATGTTCTCATTATCAAGAATTCGTTATTAATTTAATGAATCGCATAAACATGCTTAACCTAGATTTTAAGTTTTTCCTTTTTTTATCTGTACTAATATTTTCTTTATTCTTTTTTAGTTTTGTTTGAGCTCTAGCCCTATCGCGCAGAAATTTAGGGCATAAGTCTCTGACACTGTTAAGATAGTGACATTTTGGGAAATGTGGTGAATCTTGCTCAGCACCATCAGTCTACCAATTTTTATCAAAATCGAAGACGTGATCCAAATGTACAAACTTTTTGAAAATTGCAAAGATACGTACTTAAATACGTAGACCAACCATGACCAAAGAGAAAATATTTAATGCGATAATTAATAGACAAATAATGCCTTTCTCGCCTCGGGATTCGAATAGGGCCGTTATCCTCCTGGATGCACAAATGGCTGCCTTTCGCCACCACTGTGAACCACTGGGCACTGTTCGTCAAAGTGCTAAATAAATATCTTGAGACAATCTTACACTAATCGACCTAGTCCCACGGTAAGCTCAATTAAAGCTTGCGATGTCGATACCTAGATATCAAGCGACGATGAGACATAAATATAGAATTATAGATACTTAAATACACCAACCACGACCAAAGACAAAACATTTGTGTTAATACACAAATAAAGCCTTCATCGGGATTCGAACCCTTATCCTCCTGCTCAAATAGTTGCCCTTTCGCCACCGCTGTGAACTATTGCGCGCTAGACGAAGTAACGCACACTGACCGCCGGATTACACTTGGCGGGATTCCGATCGATATACACTGCCGGGTTTCTTTGTGAGCGAAGATATCGCTATGTCTTTTAAAACGTATTTTAGTGGGTTACAGGTAGCATTGTACCGAGAAGTTTCGTAAGTTGCGAAAGTTTCATAGAGAATGTTCTCAGGGATATAAATTTGACAAATAATAAGCTAATCAAGCCAAGACCGTGCTTAGATGCCTTAAGGTGCATTCAAACCAAAAGAGCATTCGCTGTTCTATCCCCCGCTCTACGAAATCAACCAATCACGTTTTGTGTAACGATCGAATTTCGTAGAGTGGGGGGTTAGAATAGCGAATGTTCGTTTGATCTGAATGCACCTTCATGCGTTTACTGCCTTCATGCCTTATTAACTTATTTGCGATGTAAAATAGTTTTTTATAACACATTTTTATAAGTTTCCATGGAATCATTCTCGAAGGGAACTTACTATTAAATTTCATTAAATTTCTCGGAAACTTTTCAGTATGTTCCTTGTACATCACTAGTTACAGGTATATTTGTTTGACATCTTTTTGTGCAATAGCTAGGTAAATCGATCTATAACACAAAGTATTATTGTAAAAAATTTACAATTCATATGCTCAGAAAGTGCTCTTTTTATACAAAAATAGTGATACCTTTTTAAACATGCATGCAGGAATTCATTTCTTGCTAATTTTCTGCGCAGTATGGTTACTATTGCCGAGATTGTCTTTTTCCCTCGCATAATTAAGTGACTACCCGTATAAATCTATTTACATATACCTACTCAAACTTACCTACCTTAGCAAATACCTACAGGTTCCTAATATTCATAATTTTATTGCGAGATTAAGTTGTTTGTTTACTAAATAAGATTACAGACCAAGTCAAGGTTGGACCTTATAAACTATTTTGGAGCCAAATAATTATGACCTTTTAGAGGTTACGCAGGATCAAATAATTCTCAAGTTCTAAACTTAGATAAGTATATGCCTTATGTCATTTAAATAAGGTTTATTAGGAAACTGCTTAAGCATGTTCTCTGTACAATAGAATGCATATATTACATTATCATGGGCAGCAGCGTCATCATAGTGGACACATTACTGCGATCGCCAATCCACTTGCCCAGCGTGCCGATTATGGGCATTTACCTCCTAATGCGTCTATACGCATAGTTAATAGGAGAGGCCTACGTCCAGCAGTGGACTATCATAGGCCGATGATGATGACGATGATTACATTATTATGTAGATACACACACACTTAACATTAATGGAACAATATAAAATTTTATAAAATTATGCTTAGGTACTTGTTGACCACAAGGTTCGTCAAACACTTCTCCACACAAATTGTATGCTAAAAGTGTAATACATATTAAGTTAGTTGACTACATATTTATGCTCTATACTGTACAGCATACTCAAACGCACGATAGCCTTGACTTGTTAAAGAAAACACGGTACAAAGATAAAGTTGCCTTCAGAACTGTGCCATCGAACCTTAGGATTGACAAATGCATACAATAATAATTGAAAGTAAGTGTCAGGCGTGAAATCGGAGCCGGACCGCATTTCGTGCGGACCCTAAATGTGGACAATTTAGAGTTGATACTACCACCGTACAATAAAGTACAGTGGCCCTACCGCGACCTTCTTAATCCGCAAATCTCGAGGTTTTGTCTCTGTCACTCTAATGACGCTTTCTTTGAGGTGACAGAGAAAAAATCCAAAGAAAAATGGAGTGCGAACATAAAATTTGCGAATGATTTCAAGTATTCAATACTTTGCAATTAACTCGTGTGTTTTGCTCGCATTAAAGTGTATGAGAGAATCGCCAAGCTGAAATGGGTTTATGCCGACGACACGACGAACGCTGGAGCAAGCGCGTTTTAGAGTAGATACCAGAAGAAGTGTGGGAAGACCACATAAAAAAGATAGCAGGGTCTGTTTCGAAGAGGGAAACAGACAACCGCTCTATGTAGATGCAATTGCAGAGGCGTACGGCCAACCGTGGGCAAACACACGCTGATGAAGAAGAACTCGTGTTGGCGAAGATTGGAGATAAAGCTAACATAAACACAGTGAAATAAAGATTTTTTTTTAAATACGACTCTTTGGTCTTGGATTCTTAAGCTTCGGAGGAAACTGCCACAACTTTAAATAATGATACTAAATAAACCAGTAATGTACATTACAGGATTATTGTACAGTTAAGTACCGCATAAAAATAGCAACACGTATAAAAAAATAAATTAACGATGCCTACAGTAATTTTACCAATTCCAATGTTTATTGCAATCCGTTGTTTTAAAAGTAATAAAATTTGTCACACCAAAACAACCCAGTCGCATCTGAACCTCTCTTGACCATATAAAAATATTAAATTTATCATTTATGAATACCGCTACCGGCGGCACCTTTGACGGCCATCTTGCGCGGCCATGTTTGTTTTCTTTTTTTTTAATATTAATGCAACGGCCCTGTCACCGTCAGCCGTTATCTTGAAACGTCAGTTTTATGAGATATTTGTTGGAAAAAGTTTTCGCTACCGGCTTGATAAGCCATTTTAATGTGGTCTGTTAAAAAGCCGCGTTTTAGTGGCTTAAAAGGATTCTTTTGGATAACAAAAAGGGTGGAATTTAAAAAATCCGAAAATATATTAACACAGCCTTCCTTTGTTCCCTCGTTCTTGTTCTTCCTGTATATTGTAATAATATTCAACAGCGATCTAACAATTAAATGTGTAAAGGTGCTTTCAGACCAAACGAACATTCGCTATTCTAACCCCCCACTCTACGAAATTCGATCGTTACACAAAACGTGATTGGTTGATTTCGTAGAGCGGGGGATAAGTAAAACAGCGAATGCTCTTTTGGTCTGAATGCACCATAAGTTTTTACCTTGTACATAATTGTATACGGTCAGAGTAGTAGCAATGCAGGACACCTAGTACCCATTATGCGTCACTTCTACATTCGAGTAATTTGACCGCTATCCGGTGAGACCATGTGGCCGTGTGGTTTAGGCATTAGCCGAGAAAGCTAGGGATATGGGTTTAAACTTTAAATCCCATCTGAGACACAACGAACTTGATACCTTTTGCTACATAACTCCTAAACTTTATAACACCTAAATATCTTCTTCTTCAACTTCATCTGCCTATCTCGGTCCACTGCTGGACGAAGGCCTCTCCTATTAACCATAATATGCGTATGGACGCATTAGGAGGTAAATGCCCATAATCGCCACGCTGGGCAAACGGATTGGCGATCGCAGTAATGTGTCCACTATTATGACGCTGCTGCCCATCATCAATCTTGTATCAAATGATGGTCAGTGACACTTTAATCCCTTAGTCGGCTCTTACGACACCCGCGGGAAGAGTTGGGGTGGTGACAAATGTATTCTTACTGCCGTCACCACACGGCCTAAATATCTGCCTAACTATATGTTGTACGAGGTTCCTACACAAAATTAAACACACCTACACCGACTCGCCGACTCTATTGCAAAATCAAAACGCATTACTTATCTTTACTGCACATCCACATACAGTTAACATAGACGGACATATTGAGAGCTTGACCGATTAACATCCGCGGACAAGTTATGTCGATTACGGATTACCGCCTCCTGTACCAATTACCTTATCTTTATGTTTCTGGTTCGAATATTAATTACAATAGTTGTGCAAATAATTTCAAGTTGTCAAATCGCTGAGATGAATCGATTCGTCATCGATGGCCGGTGCTTTTAAGTGATATGCGAATAGATATAATTTATTATTATTAATGTAGTTTCGATATGTATGTCAGAATGAGGAGGATGTAAAAGATTTTTTTTATTTTTATTTCTAATATTAGTTCTTCATACATGAATGAATTAGACATCAACGAGCGACGTAAATATTTAAACTCTATTTCAATTAAAAAAAACTAATAAAACTAATTTTACGTCATTTATTAATTATGTATTTAGATAAATCTATATAGTTTATCTCAGTTCAAGTTCATCCAATAAAAACTTATCTCACAACATTTGTCTATAAAACTAGTTACTACAATTTGAAAATGCCATTTTCTTCAACAAGGTAAACACAAATAACCAACGTTTGTGTTACCATCACCCATTCTATAAACACTTAACACTAACAGTAAGATACCGTGGGAAACCCTCCCGCTGCCGGCGGTCCCCGAAGCCGCCGTAGCCCCCTTTTGCCCCCGTTTGTCCCCTTTTGCCCCGCGACAGTTTGTTTTGTCAACGCTCGCAATTTTCACTTGATTCGTTTTTCGTGTAACGCGCCGAGTTTGTTTTCAATTGATTACCGATTGCATTTTGATTAGAGCAGGACAAACAATGGTTAGAGTGGGGAGGGAAATGTTGCTTATAGGAGTTATAGGCGTGTGAAAGTTTAATTTCGAATGTGATTCTTGGCTGGAAGCTCAAGATAGTGTTTTACGTAAAGTACATTGTTGGTAACATAAAGCTTTTACTTAACTTTTGCTAGTCATATATGCAAGCAAGAACAGAATTAGACATAAAATGTACATACCCAAGGTTAACAGGTGTAAGGTAAGGGGTAACATTCCTAAGGCTATCCATAATTCCAAACATACCCTTATCGTCATCATACACTTAACCCTTAAATTGGCAAATTAAAAAAAAAAACTTACAAGCTAGCCTCCTCACCATCGAGCAGAGTATAAAAAAATCGGTCTTTAAAAAAAATCGGGTCGAAAAATATGTGGTACATTGCCAATTTAAGCGGTAAATAGTCATTTTGTTGTCGATAGTGTTTTTCCAAAGCGTTAACTTTTTCACAATCTGATACAAGATACAAAACATCCCACAATGTTTAATTGCTTATGGGTAAACCCATCTCTCTTCTTCATCATCAGACTATGATAGTCCACTGCTGGACGTAGGCCTCTCCTATTAACTATGCGTATTAAACACATTAGGAGGTAAATACCCATAATTGCCACGCTGGGCAAGCGGATTGGCGATCGCAGTAATGTGTCCACTATGACGACGCTGCTGCCCATCATCAGTCTTTTATCAAATAATGGTCAATGACACTTCAATCCCTTAGTCGACTCTTACGACACCCTCTCTCTCTCTTCTTATTTGTATCTTATTCCAAAAATACTTTCATGAATGAATGCGAGCTTGAATTTGCACAAAATACCTATGAGCTCAACCAGGAAACTAAGTACGATCCAACAGGTCCTTATTTCGCTACATAATTGAAGGCCCCTTGTTTACTGATTTCTTGCTCTGATTGACAATCGCACGCAACACTACGCTTGCGCATATCAAATTGCAAATCGATCACCTGTCTAAAGTCAGTGAAAGCAGACTTGCAAGATTTCACCTGATTGTTACAATATGGACATTCACACACTCAACTAAAACGTGTATTCTAAGGAATCTATTACGATCGTTATTATTATTATAGATCTATATGTATAGTGCTCTTTGAAAACCAAAGTGGCACTATGCATAATCACGCAAAATTATGTAGCTTTCAAATAGGACGTAGTTATGGAAAAAGGAACCAATTCACACGAATCTGTCATTTTTTTTTTGTCAGCCTCACTAGCCTAGTTGACAGTGACACTGCCTACGAAGCTGGAGGTTCCGGGTTCAAATCCGGGCCAGGGCATTCTTTGTGTATTTATTTATCACAAATATTTGTTCCTTGGTCATGGCTGTATGTATGTATTTAAGTATCTATATGTATCTATCTATTATATATATTGTCGCCTGGTACAAACATCACAAGCCTTAATTGAGCTTACCGTGGGACTGGGTCGATTTGTGTAAGTTGTCCCAAGATATTTATTTATTTATTTAAATATTGACTTGTTTGTTTTTTTTTAATTAGATTGAGAAATTCATGTAGGTTGGTTCCCTTTTGCAGAACTACTAGTGACAATTTACGATTTAATTTCGAAACAGATCATTTTGTACAATGCCACTATAATTTTCAAACCGCGAAAATATTTATCTAATAACGAAACCAAAACTATGACATTAATTTTTAAGAAATTTTATTTTTGATCGTATGTATTTTTAAACGAAAAAGCTACCGTGTATGTATGAATTAACTGTAAATTGTTACGTATTTTTAATACAATATTCATAAACCTTACAATTCACTAACAGTCCAACACGCTTATGAACTAGCTTTTAAAGCTGTAACGAAACTGCTATTTAGATTTTAGAATTCAATCTCTACCCAGATAGTTAGTAGTTCATGAATATGTTTGTAACTTTATAAATACACGTTACATATTCGTTGCTTAGGTTATAAATAAACAAAACTCCAAATAAATTCGCACCTCCAAAGTGCCGGTGTTTATTTTGAGCACCGCAGTTGTTTTCCCCATTATCTCCGAATGTTGCCATGTTTGCGGACCGGCCCGCGGCACGTGCAGGGTTGATGGCAAAACGCTGGCAACACAAGTGGAATAAAGCCGGTTGACTTTGTAAAAAGCTAAAGTTGAATTGGAATAGACTTGCAAGTTGCAACACTGCTTATTTTTAACGAGCTTTAATTTCAGAGCTGCGCTTAATCTAGAATTATGTTATTAGAGAGCAATGCACAATCAACGTTATAATTGCGCTAGCAAAAATAATCGAATACAAAAGATTTGAGTACCTAGCCGCTCATCTAATCATGATTATCTAAGTAAGGTTTAATTCTTTCGTCAAAATGTACGAGTACAACATAATATAGGTACAACCGTTTATTTCCAGAAATGATAAAAACGCAGTTATATTTGAAGTACCTATGTTGACCCTCACACTACACTAGGTATAGCCTGTCCTTTGGGGAAGAAACCATGCCGTGTTGTACTTTGCACATATTTATCACAAGTATTTACAAATTGAATTACCAACCTAACTACCTAGATAAAGTCACGGGTGACAGCTAGTCTCCCCACAAGTTAAATCGTATCAAGTAATCTACAGCTTTTCACCTGAAAACAGCTTTTTTACAATTCCAAATCCTGGATTCGGTGTGCAGTGCTAATTGTAAGGTCAACATGCCATGTTTTTTCAATTTGTTTGTTTTTCCACCCGTTCTTTGTTTGCTGTTTCAAGTGTTTCAACCCCATTCCCCAAGTAGTATTCACATGAGGTGGTATAAGGTATAAATGTTTTATTATAAGTACACCACACTTTGCATTGTTTGGAAATATACATTTATTTTATACCTAGCACCAGTAATAGAGTAGGACTCAATGGTAAACCTATTTTCGTTGTTATATACCTATACTAATTTTTATTTTACTTTATTGTGATGGGAAATAAACGACATGTAATAATGTGGAGTATAAACAATTATAATACAATACAAATATAATACGGAGAACTTGCGACCATAGGTTTAAGGATTAAGATTAAAATGTCCGGCATTGTTCTTTTTAATCGGAGTGTCAGAGACAATTGGTTGATTATTTTTATTTTCTTAGTTTGCGGTACACCTACAGTAGTTTTCAAAATGTGGGTCACCGCGCGAATGGAATTATACCAACCTAACAACCATCATCATCAACCAATGTTTAGTGACATGCTGACATCACTATTCGCGAGCCCTTCTCTTGTTTTAGAGTCACAGGTTAAAAATTTAAATATCTTTTTAAATGGTTTCACCAAGTTACTGTACTCTTTATAAGGAGCCAGTGTCTAAGCCATTATAAACGGTATCCAATTTCATGCCCTGCAGTATTTATTATTATTAGCCATAATTGACCGAAGTGCACAGATAAAGTACGGGCACGCGCCGCGCCGCGTGGGGCGAGAAGATAAACAACGGAACGCTCTTACGTCACACTTCAAATTGGGGCCCTATCGAACTTCAAAAATCGTGGATTCGTAGTAACTGTCTCTGTCACATCAATCGCCCCTCCTTTGGAGTGACTGAGACGTAGCCAAAAAAATTCCATGGTCATGATAGGCCCTCTGAAATGATAAGCCGATTTTTTTCTTCTTTTTTTAACACGTCAGCGTAAAAGCAAAGAGACTCGTTTAAAAAAATATGTAATGCAGATTTATTTTGTTTATGATCCTCACGTAAAGTCGATATTAATTATTGGCCATGGATTAAAAGTTTCTCCCGCCAAAATATACATAAACAACGCCTCGACTCAAAAATCCCCCCTAACCAATTCAGTGAAACCGAAGGCAAACATTTCCATTAACATGTAACCCAGAATAATCTAATGCTTCCACACATTACTCCCTCTACAACAAATAAGCAATAATTTATTAGATAAATTTCAATTCACCAATTCAGTTAGCGCCCTAACACTGGCAACATTATGATGGTAATAAAACCTAGTATCCAATGAACCCGACCGAAAATGTTCCGTAACCCCCTAAAATACGATCGAGTTTGGCGGGAATTTGGCCTGTTTTCGTTTGCTAATCTGTCACAAGTTGTCGCGTCCCCTAGGGCTGTGTTGCCAACGCAATTTATGTGTTAACATGATTTATGGGCTGGCAACCCTCGGTGGGTGTTGCTTGGATAAATCGCTATGTATTTTGGGTGTGAGTTTACGCTAGTGTGGGCCTAGGCACCTGGGACAGTTCACATAGGCTGAAATCTGTAGTTATTATTGTAATTGGAACTTCAAGAAATTATACATAGGTATACTACTTTAGTCACTTGTTTTTACTAGCGTGTTACAGTAACCCAGGCTTTTATAATACGATAAGCCAACTTTTAAACACATCAAAGTTTTCTTCTGAATATCTAAGATATCCGATTGAGTATGCTTTAGTGACAGTGGCCCTTGATGTAACTAAAAGCAGCTGAAGTCATAGCCCTTACGAAGTGTTCATTTCACCAAATTCCATTCCTTACTATGCTTAGATATACGTAGGTATTTGATAACTGCATTTTTTTTCAAGGTACAAGAAGAAGATAATTTGCTTACTAATAAATGAAAAGAAAATAAAATAAAATTCTCTTTCTCCATTATCTTTTTTACGGCGTACGATTAGATTGATTTGATACACTTGCAATCAATTATAATAATGTATACAGATTATGAACATATGCATTCACCAACCCAATTATTCGGACCAAAGTGAATTCTAATCTGATGCAAAATCTTAATCAGCTAATTTAAAATATCCTGGCAACTCCCTGATCTAAAACAACAATCCCGGATTAAAAACAAACGACCATCACCCTTTCACAACTGTCAAACTGACAGTTGACGTTCCCGCAAAAAAAACTTGTCTATGGCAGGAGCATTAAAGTTCAAAATGGCGGGCTATACGAACTGCAGCTGTGCGAATAACATATTTTTGATACGGTTATCGGCGCTCTTATTTGGCTAATCTTAGGGTATAAAATCACAGAAAACAGGTGCATTTTAAATTTGGTAATCATATTCCATAGATGCAGTATCGAGGTTCTTATTTGTTTCATAGTAAGGTTTAATTTTCGTTGACTGGAATGTATAAGGATTGTAGGGGCGTCCTTTGAAAATATTTTACACATCATTAGTGGATAGGGAGGGTCGGTCAAACACCGTGAAAAGCGGAAGATAATGTGTTTGCCGATGCTAATAGGTGGTGATGGCGCGTGCTGTAGATTTTTAGAGTTAATGGTTATGATTTTTGAACTTTTTTGTGGGTTGAAGCTAGGTATCGGGAGTATAAAACCTGGGATGGTGGTATAAGTGCGTTATTGACATGATTT
>JALPQI010015945.1:0-23594 GCA_025490895.1 Thaumatotibia leucotreta | reverse complement strand
GATTTAAATATGAATTCTTCGATAAAGTTTCTTTCACCGCTTATTTTTTTTTTTAATTACAACTTGAAGTCATGTTAATAAAATTAAATTTTTTACTACCATAAACGGCTTTCATATGCTTAAATGTACACAGCAGGGCATAATCAAAACAATTTCCATTCCATTCAGATTTCGAGACTTAAGCGTTGTGAGAATATGTTCCTAGTTCATTGAAGTTGTACGTGCCTAAAGGACAATTTAGAATCGAAACTATCGTCGATTATTCGGCAACCAATCGATTCCGAGTGCTCTCGTCCGAATCAATTATTCGGACATTAATCGACAATGCTCGATCAAACGATTCATTTGATTACGAATCGCGTATTTATCCGATTTCCGATTCGGACTGATGAAATGATTTGTTTGATATGCGTTTTGTACATGTTGTGGTGGTATTGAAGGATTTCATACAATACAAGGTGCCCACGAGGAAATGGAAATTAAACAACGGATTTCCTTAAGTTGATGATAAAATATCGTATGAAAATAGATCTTTATACTATGATGATTACATTGAATTTTAAATAGTAATTTTAGGTGTGGCTGCTGACTAATCGGCGTTCTTTGCCGACTATTCACCGACTAATCAGTGACTACAAAAATTGCTGAATGGTCAGCTTTCCCAACTAGTCGGGAACTACTTTTGCTTGCCAGTCGATAATTTCTGAGGACAGACACCATTATCGCATAATGCTTTAAATGGAGAAAGCACGACGATCAAAACTAGCCCATATACCTAAATTAAAGTTTCAGTTGGCTCGGACTGGAATTATCTAGTGTGAATCCTTAATTAAGTAACTCTGGTTATATCTTATATCTTACAGTAAACATAAACGTCTATCTTTATATAAACTTATTATTTTTATGAGCCATCATTATACCTCGATATTTTTGTAGCAGGAACGAGAGATTGACAAAATTAAAAATTGACATAATTGTTATCGATACGGTTTAGGTTTATATCGTAGTCGATAAATCAATTAAATAAATGAATAATGTGCCATAGCTTAGAGTTAAACTACAAGAATGTAAATCATAGGTACTCAAAATGATACATTATTTTTCTCATATCTTGTATCCATCAAAATAACAAAGACTAATAAAATAATTATACTCTAAAGCCATAGGAAATAATAATTATTATTTCCTATGGCTTTAGAGTATCATTATTTAATTATTTATATGAAGTGGGTATTTCAAACAAAGTTTAGATGGGTCCGGTATTTCTTGGGTACCTGTTTTTACGAAGTTAGTATTTTTATGAGAACAGGGTGTACTCATCGATAACAGGTTACGTCGATGTTTAATTTTGTTAATCTTTCGTTCCTGCCAGAAAAATATCGAGGCATAGCCATCAATCCATCATCTGTTTTTATTTTCAACCCTATGCTTAAAGGATTAAGATGTATTTGGGGTTTTGAAGGTAAAATCGATGTATTTGAATAGCTCATCAGAGATCGCTCGTGCATGTATATTACGAACACTTTGCCGCCATGCTGTGCATTCATGTCGCTTACATAACACACGACGAAACCAGCCCTAGCTAAGATGCCATTCTGCAATCGTATACGATAAGCGATAAGTCACGTGACCACAATAATGTATGGAAATGGTCACGTGACTTTTCGTTCTTATCGCTTATCGTATACGATTGCATGGCATCTTGGCTAAGCATACCTACAGGATGGCATATGACTGTGCGCCAGTATGTCGCCGCAAGAGTTTTTTTTTTCGTAATTTTGGCAATGATCCCATACTAAAAGTTATTCTGTATGACTTATACATGCGGTGTGAGACTCAGAAAAAACCGTAAGTTACAAAAATCGTAACTCTCTTTGATTTTTTTTATTTAAATAGCCCTTATTTGACTGGTATTTAAATACATATCCATTTTTCAGCAATAGGCCTCTGAAAACCTCACAAAACCATTTCACTAAAAACCGTAATGTGCGTAACACGAACCGCAGGAACAGATAAGCCTCATGTATTCCTCGCACGTCCGCATTTACCCCGTGGAAGAACAGTTACAATGTACGGGACTTAAGAGGCCGCTAGACGTTTGTCTAAGTTTTCCGATGTTGCCTCATTTTCATCAGAAAGCGAAATATGTATAGGTAGTTTCCTTTAAGACATTATAATTTGGTAGAACGGTTACACATGCGAACATACGAAGTCACTAAGAATGTCGCAAATCCATCCGATCTCTGGTTATAACACATAACTCAATCGACTAAGCGAACAAGAAAATCAATAATGTTTCACTTAAAAAGTTGTGTTTAACCCACATCATTATAATGTGGTAGAACCGTTAAAAGATTGACTCAATAGACTAGGAAAAAAAAATTGCTTTGCTTAAAAATAAGCCGAAAATCCGTTCGTTATTCTTTTGTTTTAATATTTTCTTACGGTTGATTTAGGACAGCTAAAAGAGTACCTAATGGTTAAGAAAAACATTCTATAATAACTAATAACACAGGTTCACGAACTCCCTCTTAAGCAAACTCCCTACTTTTTCATTTAGATTTAGTGGGTCTATAGTTCCTAATCCCTGGTAATAAAGCATATTTTACCGTGCGTTGGTTAAGTGTTGTGCTCCCTTGGGATACCCTTTGTCGATATATCAAAGCGTGAGACGTGCCAATGCTTGGATATTGTAAGTGTTGAATTCATTTTGACGGCCTCCGTAGCTCAGTCGCTAGCGACCCAGCCTGCGAAGCTGGAAATGCCATGTTCGAATCCCGATCAAGGCTTATCTATATGCACAATTTTACAATTTTAAGTCTAATATGTACAGTCTGTTATCGTGACCCGGATTTACAAGAAAATGGGCACTAATACGCATTACTAAATCCTAAGAATGTACCATGTGTCGTTTTAAGTGACGGTGAATATTGTGAGATAAATAAAACTAAACTTAACTAGCAACCATTTTCAAGTTTTAACTCTTGCTAAATACCTATTTACATTAATTGTGCCTTCAGTTAATTTTATTTCCTTCGAACAATCAATGTGGCGACTGCTTAGTAGACTGCGTAGTTATAATACCTATAGGGATTTTGTTTTGTCAAGGCAGGTTTAGTTATATGTAAGGTCAAGCGGGGCAAATACAACTATGAGGTAATTTCAACTAATGGACTTTTAATCTGTTTTTAAGAACTTTTGGAAGATTCCTAGATCATTCTTTGATTTATTTCAAAAGCAACTCAATACAATAGTAGGTAAGTATGATCTTTTTACAAATTAAGAGTAGGTAATTTCAATTAGTCGGAATTACCTCATAGTTGCATTTGCCCCGCTTGACCTTACTATGGGGCCAATCAAGAAATATTAAAAAATGTCTTTTTCATACATTGTGCCCGATCGATAGCGACATTTTGTATGAAAGAGCCAAAATTTTTTTGGAGGTTGGGTTAGCTCCAATATAGTAAAAGTTATTCAGTAACTCACCGAATCACCCCGTTGAAGATTTTCAGTGGGTGATGTAACACGCTGTATATAATGTTTGTCATGGTAGAAAATGCATGTAATATCTGTATTTACTAGTAGGAGTAAGTAAATATGAACAGGGAGGTAATCAACAAATTAGTTGTCAAACAGCGGTGTGCCGCGGGCTACCGCCACATGTTGTACTTGTATACTTTGTTTATACAGTGGAGTGTACATAGTAGATTTTACCCAAATGGGTAATTTCTCCTAAAATAATTGTTTTGGTCACTGTGTTAGTGTGTAATCGGATGTGTTTCAAGTACAGCTAACAATTGTAACTAAGAAGCTTAGCGCAGAACAAAAATCTGTTAAAATTTCAGAAACTCAAAGACTCTTAATAAAATAGGTAATATCAAAAATCTCGATTTCCATACGCTACACAAAACTGTAACACAGTTAACTACTGACACTAAACTTTAGACGTAACTATAGTTACTGCCTCTAGTTTTTAATTATACTTCAATATCTGTGTCGTTTTTAAAGTAGGAGTCCTTCATGTCAGGAGATGAGTTAGGTCGACGTTTTAGTGTTAGGTGTAACAATTGTGAGGCATAATTGAATTGTAGGCTTCCTTGGTAGATACTTTTTATATTCATATCATATTTATTTTCCAATATAACACGAATATCATTATTCATCTTTACATGAAGACTGTCTCACAGCATGCTCCTATAAAATTCGATTCTTCCACATGACAGAGACGGCAAGCATTCTAAAGTTGAATTCATTATCAGCCAGCCCTCTTCGTCATGTGAAATAGACTGTAAAGATTTAATACCTGTACTACATAGGTAAGTACCTGTCGTGATAATGTTCACTAAATAGTCTCATCGGTAGATCAGCGCTAGTTGATGTTGGCCATTTCGCGACACCATTTGATTAGTTTTTTTTATCTGCTCGTGTGTTATAAAGAAATCATGTTTTAATCTATTCTAATCGTCGTAACCAGTCATCCGTCGAATTTATTTCTACTTTAATTTCAAAGTCCCAAAGGTTGGTAGGTGAAAATAAGTCCGTCAGCCAAAACTCGTCACATGAAATGCAATGAAATAAAATGTATTTATAACAAGCACAAAATACAAAACATTATTAACAAATAAACTTAAATGGAAATATTCTTTTAGTAGTCCTGAGCGTGAGTTCTTTGAGTAGTCCTCTAGTAGACTGTACTGTACATTGGTGTCGTGTGTTGGTGATTTTTTTTTCAGACTAATATTTAAAGTATATATTGATTTAATATTCAAAATAAATATAACTCCGCCGGCCTTCGTAGCATAGTTGGGGCCTACCTACAGTATTCTTCTTATGCTGTAGGTGTCTCTATGTATTTTTTTAAATAAAAATGTCTATAAAAGACAATTTTTTTATGTAATAAATTCCTTAATGCCTGTTATTTTAAAAAGATGTATTATTATACTGTTTTGAAAAAATAAGTCCACCTGAGTTTCTTACTGGTTCTTCTCAGGAACGGTGTAGGGTTAGAACCAGCAGTAAAGTAGGTTTTTTTTTCTCTCTCTAGATAATGTCAGACGATTCGAAAATGCTTATTAATAAGCTTACTTGAATAAAGAATAGTTTGACATTGACTTTGAATGAATTATCTCTTTAAATACCTATATATCGTCACCTAGTACCCATACTATAAGCATGGTATAGTTTAAGGCTAGGTTTATCTGTGCATACATAATACAGGTATCTAAGTATTATTTTTACACACTTATTAATCTAAATGAAAATCTTGTCGAAAATGCTCTCTAAAACATTATCACTGTTGAGTTTTAACTGACAAAAATATCTATTCTAATTCGGTGATATGACACATTATTATTTAGTACAGAGAATGCTATGAGCAATGACATCTAATATCTTTACTATTTTGAAAACTGTAAGTTTATTAGAAAAAGTTCATTTGAAAAACATATAGGTTTACATTTACCGCACCATCTGGGTGTACCTAAATGTCAGAGACAGACAATTTTCAATTCAATCTATTTTATAATTGTAACTATTTCTATAACAGAAGGAAGGAACACTAACATCTAAGTTTGTACAGTGTGACAAATAAAGCTCTCTAAACAATTTTAATTAAACTCCTGTCCACTACTAACGTAGGAAATAAAACAATTATTTTGCCAGTGGCCGGCAACATTGAAAAATATCCAACAAACGCTCTAAATTTTAAATAAATAAATAAATAAATAAATGAAATAATAATCTTGCGGGAACAAATATTGGTCCAGCCGTTAGTCCTCGCTAGTGTCATAATAGAACAAACGCCCACCAGTTTTCAAAGACCTACCAACCCTCTAAAAGTTCCTCTAAAGACAATATTTTAAAACGGGGTGAGTGGGAATTGCGAGTGCATGTCAAAGTCAAACTATTCTTTATTCAAGTAAGCTTATTAATAAGCATTTTAGGATCGTCGGAACTAATGTAAATCTTTCAAACCGAGCAATCATACCATCCCGCGTTTTTTCTACTGACCTCAAAGTGCCCCAAGCACGGGGTGAGGAGAAATAGGTTTGTATATCGTCTACATTCTGAGGCAACATTAAGAAACTAAAATTAAACCAGATTCAGTACATTTTGAGTTATACAAAAGTCAACGTGTGACTTTTAAAAATAATATCTTAAATGTTTAATTACCTGTTTGTCACAAATCGCCCCATTTCACAGTACTCGTATACGGATTCTTTAAGTTTCCCGAGTTCATGTAAGATGGTCCGCCAAAGAAACCACCATTTTAATAAGACCTCTCTCACTACTGCAGTTTGCACTACTGGTAGACGGTTACACAGGTCTTAGACGCTGGTTTTGTTAAACGGGCTATCATGGACATTAACGGATAAATACCAGTTAGTGTTGTAATGAAGGAAGCGCTAATGCGGAGGGTTGGGGTTTTATTGTGGGTTCGAGGAAGGGTTCCGGGTACTAGTGCTTGCGGTAAACGTACTTAAAATACCTGATGCTGTATTTTTATTTTTTAATGGTTGGACTTTTACGTTTATGTAATAGCCACAGTTTACCCTTCGCATACGAGTTGAAAAATGTTTATTATGACCAGAGATCGGACAAATGTGCGTTTGTTCACAATAATATGAACATGACTTCAAAGTTGATTGAATAATTCTTCATTTAATCATTTTCCGAAAACCTTTTTGACACCGGTAACTATGAAAACCTGTGTGAATAGACACCACAAATGTTCGAAATCAAATTTGGTGTCATATGTATCCACATTATTGCGAACGATGACGCAAATTTGTCCGATCCCTGATTATGACGGTACCATACATTTGGGGTCTGGTATGCCCCACCTCGGAAGCCGAAGGTTAAAGTTCCCGCGAAAATACCTATCTGAAATTGATGAAGGCATGATATGAAGGGTCCACGGAAAGAATGTCTAGTCAATTCAAATTACAAAAGAAAAAACCACCTTACTTTTAACAGAATAAGGTGTAAATTTGCCCTGATTTTATTAAGCACTAGACATGCTTTTTTCCGTGGACCCTTCACTTCAAAACTTTCAATAGTAATCGTTAAATTAGCGCTTGACAATAACAAATTAATCATTTATTTATGTTTATATATTATGTTGTATGCAGGTAATAATCGTAACATTTTTGTTTCAGGTATGTTCCCTACAACTTTTTGTTAATCGTATGTATGAACAGCCGAAAAAACTATAGTTTTAAAACTCTGATTCGGAAACGTAAGTACCTACCTATTACGTGAATTCTATCTCTGCACGCTGACGAGTAATACCATTACCGAGATTAGAATGCACGACCTCTAGTTTAGATTTAGAGATTTCTTTATTATTATTTATTACTCATAAAATAATACAGTTCACTTCAATTAGCTTAAATATTAGGTTTTCTTAAAATTAAATATATGTAGCATGATCGCTAGAGGCTTATAATTATAATATAAGTATTACTAGTATAGTTCGTGAAATATAAATTGGAAACTTTCTACCTACATTATAGTACAAATAAACATTCAATTTATATTTCTCGAACTATAAGTTGTATATTTCCTGTTAACAACTCGGGCGTCATCAAACGTAAGTACAGTTAGCAGCACATATTGCTTTGCGGGTAGGGTGTTCACAAAGATCTTAACACACTCTTATAGTCTCAGCAATAAAGTCGTGCCAAGTTAATTTTGAACACCCTGCCCGCTTAGCAACATCTGCTGCTGACTGTACAAGAAACCGTCTGATTCCACTCGTATCCGTAATAGAAATTTACGATAAAAGGTTCGTGAAATAAAATAAAGCGCCTATTCCATTAAAAAAGCAATTATTCCGATCCGAGCTGCAATAAACCTCGTTACGCTAGAGTTTGTTCGTAAAGTAAATGCGCGTCAGATGTATAGTATCCGTCAAATATATAGGGACGACTACAGTGCTCACAAATATCTTCGCATCATCAGCCCATGTTAGTGCTGGACGTAGGCCTCTCCTTTTAACTATGCGTATAGACGCATTAGGAGGTAAATGCCCATAATCGCCACGCTGAGCGGATTGGCGATCGCAGTAAAGTGTCCAATATGATGACGCTGCTCATCATCAATAGTTTATAAAATAATGGTCAGTGACACTTCAATCCCTTAGTCGACTCTTATGACACCCGCAGGAGTTGGGGTGGTGATTGAAATGTAGGTATTCTTATTGCCGTCACCACACGGCTGTGTGACTAGCAATTATTTTCAAGTATTAACATTTGACAAATAATTAAATTGGCTGTACAATTAATTTTATTTCCTCCGAACGATCAATGTAACGCGTTACTGCTTAGTTGTCAAACGTTGTAAGTGGCTGCGATCTGTCATTTTCAAGTGCAAATTAACGATTCATTTTGAAGTACATTGCTTCTCAATTAACTTTTCTTAGAAAGTTAATTACTTGTAAAATTAGCATTTTGAATCTAATAATGCTAGAAATCTGTATCGCATTCCTCGGTTTCGATAAAAGCCAGTATCATAGACACACAATGTCTAGGGACGACTACGGTGCTCACAAATATCTTGTCAAGCCTCTACCTATTGTAATGACGTTATAGTGCACGTATAGATATTTTTGAACACTGTGGCCGCTCAGATATATCTGGCGACTGTATGAGCGGTGCTTGCTGCCAAATGACTTCACTTTTCGCGCAGTCGCCGTGCGACGGTTGACTGGGACCGGTGGGAGCTCGGCCAATGAGACCGCATCACAGTGTTTCGAATTTTGAATTTGAAGAATGTAATTGGTCAATTTTGCACAGCTCCGCTCCGCTTACGAGGTGTTGTGTTAAATTTTGTTTCTAAGAAAATATTTACTGTCTCCTTGTTCATAAACGTCTCCTGAGTTATAGTTTAAAAATAAAGGAGAGGGCACACTTTTTACGCCTTTGACAGCTGATATTTCGAAAACTGTAAGAATAATACATTTCAATAATTCCAGCAGTGTTTCAAAGATAGCATAAACTGGAACTGCGTTAGTAAAATCGCCTAAGCCTTGCATTAGGCACTTACGAGCAATCACAGCGTAGCGGTGCGGTCTACCGAAGCTAGGGGCTTACGTCCAAATAATGGCTCACCCCCATATTCATAAACGTTTGTTAACTTAACAAGCCGATAATAATTTTTTGTCCCTTTAATTAACTCTTATGGACACATTGTTAAGACTGAAAGGGACAAACAATTATTAGCGGCTTGTTAAGTTAACAAACGTTTATGAATAATGACTCAGTCCCTTCATAATGGTCTCCTAACTAGACAAGCTGATATGTATCTATCGTTTGTCCCTTTCGATCTTACAGACATAAATAACCCTTAAACTGGTGACTTAAAAAAATCGTGCGTCGTTCTGTCTTAAAAAAAATACAAAAAGAGGGTCGAAAAATATGTGCATTTTTAGATAATTTGCCAATTTAAAGGATAACACCGAAAGGGACAAACAATACTTAGTGGCTTGCTAAGTTAGGTGACGTTTATGAAAAAGGAGGTTAGTATCTTTAACACCTTCGCTGCGGCAATTAACTTAACTCGTAATTAACCACACTTTGTAGGGGGTCGAAAAACCCCTGTGAAAAACCGCAGTGAACGTGTTAATAGGGCGTGCAAACCAGTTTTTATTTGTATGGGGTTACGATGAATAACCTGTTTTTCCAAACTGTCCAAAACCGGTTTGCAATGCCTAGTCTTTAATAAGAGTCAATGTACATTATTGGATTCTAGGGACTATCAAAATAATGGCAATAAAAATGTGGAATGTTTTCATTGCTCCTCCCTGAAAGTGTTTCCAAGTTTTGAGTAGTTAAACACTCAGCTATGTATGTTAAAGCAAACACTCGTAATGCATGTTCGAACAAACAACTCTAGTCCCAGGAGTGTAATCCCCTTCTAGAAAGAAGTTTCTCTTGTTTACTCTGCATTGGGAAAGTTAGCGCAATTCGAAATATCATAATGGAGAATTCGCACTGCTTCAGAATAGATTCGTTTTATTAGAAATACGTGTAACTAAACAAAATGCAATATCTCTTTGTAAATACTTTATTGAGTAATTTCACAATACTGTAACATCAGGTACCAATTCTTTTGTGTGTTCTTATATTAATTAAGTTAAACAGGCAGATTTTTTATTCACCGACCAAATTATATAAAGTTAATTCTGAGGTCATATTGGTCAACTTTTACTATGGGACCGACATCCGATCTGAGAATAATCTAATGTTCCGTATATTTCCGCCTACTAAATATCTGATTTTTTATATGGAACATCACATTTATTTCTCTCGAATCGTCGGATGTTGGGCCCTTCGTAAAAGTTCATCAATATGACATCAGAATTAACTCCCTAAAGTTTGGCCGCTGAATAAAAAATCATTCTGTGTATAATTGCTTACTACCCACGACAAGCATCATTTGAAGGGTCCACGGAAAAAACAAAGCTTAAAAAAATCAGGGCAAATTCACACCTCATTCTGTTAAAAGTAAAAGTAAGGTGGTTTTTTCTTCTGTAATTTGAATTGACTAGACATGTTCTTTCCGTGGACCCCTCATTTACGAAGTACGAAATTTATTGATTTGACATTCATATTCATTTGAGCTTATCGTGGCACTGGGTGGATTTGTGTAAGAATGAAAATCGATATTTATATTTTAGATAAAGGTAGTTTACTGTCTAAAAAGTATACTTTCTTTGATAAGTTTTAGATTAGATCACATCAAAATAAATTGTTAAACGTTTATACTTGCTGTATAACTTAACTTCCCACAAAGTTTAAAAGAGAACGTTCAACTTCATAGTTGAGAAATCTTTTCACTGAAACTGTCAGAAGCATTTCGTCTGACAAGTGTATTATCATATCCCATTTCGCTTTCAGTACTTGGCAAATTAAATTTAGCGCGTCTGAGTGTGAGACGCATTTGCATTATAAAGACATTTGATAGGGGGTTAAGGAACTTCGTACCCTTATAACTTAAATACATTCTTTAGCTCCGGAGTTTTCAAGTAACATTATTCCAAAATGTCTCAAATAATATCTGTACAGTTTTCTCTTCAGGCTAATATAAATTTAAGCAGGCAGCATTGGTATCTACCCCAGAAGAAATTTGAAATTTATGCCTAAATTCTTAGGTATCTCGTAGTTTCATCTTCATCGAAAATTTATTAGGATAGACCAAGCGCATCGAATCACGTTTGCTTTAATGCTAAATGCTTTAATACATTTCAAAGAGATGCATGGGATGCATTGTTTATTGATGTCACTGACACAGGTGACCATTGATAGAAAACAAATTATAGAATAGATTGAAATATATATTTGTCAGCCTGTAGCCTAGTTGGTAGTGACCCTGCCTACGAAGCTGGAGGTTCCGGGTTCGAATCCCGGCGAGGGCAAAATTTGTGTATTTATTTATCACAAATATTTGTTCCTTGGTCATGGATGTCTATGTATTTAAGTATCTATATTATGTATCTATTTATTATATATATCGTCGCCTGGTACCCACATCACAAGCCTTAATTAAGTTTACCGTGAGACCTTGGTCGATTTGTGTAAAGATGTCCAAAAATATTTATTTATTTATATTTATTTATTTATTTATATATTTGTCGAATATTATATTGGAAAACAAAAAAATTCGGTGCACAACGAACCAATGCAAATTACATTAAATACAAAACAAAACTGTAGCAGCGTTTTCCAAATTTATCTGACGAAGGCAAAACGGGACAAAATGCATCTTTTTACATGTAAATACACAAAGACGCTTTAGGAATCGGGTTACAAACATGTCTCAGTGGAAAGAAAATTTTACCTTCCTTCTAGTAAAAAGGAACCACTCTGTATGCAAAATCTGGCTCTCAACGCCGTCTGTACGATATTTCGTGTAAACTCTCAAAGGAGAATGTTGTCATTTCTCGCCACAATGCCACATCTATTTCACTAAGAAAATGGCTTCGTTCATAAATTGTAAGTATACAGATTTATACTACTAGATTTAGACTACGTGCGCTTCAGCTCGTTTGTGGTGCGCGTGCCGCGCCAGCTGCAGGATACCATCGCGAGTGCTGCAGTGTTATTCACTAAGGAAACCGCCTTGCTGTCAGCGCTGTGTCAGTGCTGCGGCAGCGTCGAGCCTAAAAATGGTATTCACTAATGTACTTTAAACGACACTAGTGCTCGGCGACGAATGCGGCGTGAGCTGGAACTACATTGCGTCGAAAGTTTGACGTTTAATGTATGAAGTTCGTATTCTCTAACGAAAAACAGCGACGAACTCGCCCACAAGCTCGCTCACAGCCTCGATTCCTAATGTCAAATCAAACAGCTAGGATTTCAGACAAGACTGTCTCGACATCGAGCTCGTTGACGAACGCAGCGTCGAATGTGTCAATAAGAGAATAGCATAGCTGACTTCTGGCCGAAGGGCGTCGTGTTTCGGCAGTTCCGAGGCAATCTGCCGAATCCTACGCCAGATCAGGGGGCCAATTCTACTAACATGCATTCGGTTTAGGTTCGATAACGGTTCTGCTGTAATTCAGTTTCTATTCAGTGTCAGTCTGAGTGACAAAGTTATTCTACTATTTTGTGATCTAAATTGGAACGTAATCTAAGTAGAATCGCAAACGAATCGCAATAGAACCGAAACGTTTAGTCCAAAGACTAAATAAGCTGATTTGAGTGTTACCATGACGATAATATTTTTTACTACTAAATTAAAGTGTCACATTTAATGTACAAATTTGAGATTATTTTATGATTTTATGTTACTAATTGCGTATTTTTCCATTAATTAACTTGATATTTAATATATTAAACAAAAAATATGTTAAGAAACCTCAAATAACCAAAAAAAAAACTATCTGTGTCAATGACGTACACGTCAAACTTCAAACTCCGCGCCAAACTACAATAGTTTAGATTTCTTTTGTCGACATGGAAGCCAATCGAAGAAGAAATACCTCAGTGGGGCAACTGGAGCTTCTTATTACGTTTATGGAGGAGCACCGTGACTTAGCACTGGGACGTGTTCGGTCACGGGAAGCCAGGGCTTTGTCCTGCCGCTTGTGGGCCCAATGTTCCACATTGTTGAACGCGGAAGGTGTTGCTAGAAGCCCTAAGGAGTGGTCAAAAGTGGGCTTATTTTTAATTGGCCTCATGTGATATCCAAGTTCACAAGTAATAGAGGAAGTTTTGCTTTAATAAGACATGTTTACATTTTAGTTTTGGAACGATTACAAATCCCGGGTGCGTGGTAAGTTGACCACCATCCGGAAAGAAAGGAACAGAACTGGTGGTGGACTTGGCACAGCAGCTCCATTAACCACTTTAGAAGAAAGAGTTGCTGCCATATTAGGGTCAGATGTGGGTCCCATATCTGGTGTTCGAATGGATCCAGTTCTGGATGTGGTGGTTTGTTGATTACCTTCATCAGATATTTATTAGATTTCTTTACAATACCCTTTTTTCATACTTATAGGTATCTTAATTGTTTTCAAGGTTCAAAATGAGAGAGCAGACAGCAATGTTTTTAATGGCCAACAAGTGTCTGTAAATGCGGATTCAGCAGATTCATTCATCATGTAAGAATGAAATTCCTTTTCAGTTTATTTTATTACAATTACCTATAAAATTGTTAATTATCTATCTTATTATTTACAGAGACATATCAAACATTGGACAAGACCTATTAAATAATGACATTGACCGGACCCTGACCGTTGAAACTCCACCCCATATCGAAACACAAAACAATATAGGAAACAATATTGTAGCGCTAACAAGAAGCCCAATTGCACGAGAACCAACAAGAAGCCCAATTCACACAGAAAATGTTCATGAGCAAACAGGTTCATAGATGGATGATATCTATTACATTAATTTTGGTCATTAGTTTATATTATATTGCTAATAGCCTGTTATGTTTTAGATCAACAGTTGAGAAGAGAAAGAAGACCCAGGAGACCTCGTCCACGGGGCCCTGTACAGTATAGTAAGTACTATAAAATAATGAAAGTATAACACTCAAATATTTTATTAACTATTTGAAGTTATTTAAATTGAATTGATCGCCAGTCAGTTTCACATAACATTTTCTTTCATATAGGTAACACTGCCGCACTTGATGAAGCTAGAGCCACTATATCACGTATAGAAGAAATGCGTGCAAGAACCGAGGAGGCCACAGCATTGGCCAATTTGAAAAGAGCAGAAGCAGACTTAAAGAATGCTGAATCTTTTAGCAGCATTGCACTATCATTAAAAATCATAGCTGATAGTATAAAGGTTCATTTAACACACACGTAGGGTAGGTATTTATTACTTAATTTAATCTTTTCAACGCCAACGACTCATATGCGCCTAGTGGCTGTTGTTATAGCAATAAACTTAAAGTTAATTTTATTGCTTGAAAAAGCTTTGAATAGATTAAATAAGCTTGTGTTATTAGATTGACCATACATATGATTATTAATTTTGGTATTTGTTTGTTTCAGAAAGCTGATTTAATTAGTCAATATTAAGCAATACTGCCTGTTTTTATGTTACTTTGTTATTTTATATTACTTCCTAAAGTCTGATTATTTGATTAAGAAACTCTTGTGTCTTCCTAAAGTCTGATTATTTGATTAAGAAACTCTTGTGTCATAGTTCCTATGGATCTAAATAAGTACAAAATAAATGAAGAACAAATAATTGTATATTTTTATTTCAACGCCGAGATAGCCACAACCGTTGTACCAACAGATTTTGGTATTCGCGCCCTTGTCGTAATTCTAAATTATTTGTGGCCCGACGACTGGTGTCTTCGGTTGATGGTTGCTGTTCCATCTGTGGTACCACCGGACCCCCTACATCACCGCTCAAAGGCACCTCCAATGCAATGTTGTGCAGTACACAACAAGCATTTATAATGCGAGCAGCAGCTTGGGGTGCATAGTGTAGTTTCCTATCACTACGTAGACATCTGTAACAAATAAAAATAAAGCTAAATCATACTGTTTTATTTCTTTAGGTATTTAGAATAGAATAGAATAGATTTTTATTCACATAAAGCACACAAAATGTAAAAAAAAACAAAGGTATTTTGTGGTTAACAATATTTAAGTCATTAATTTACTAAATTTAACTCAACTCATATAATAATCATACTATTTTGCTGATAGGAATATATGACAAATATTTGTATTATCAATAGTGATAGATGAAAACATTACACAATTTATGAAATAGGTTAAAGCCAGCAAAAAAAGGCTGAGTCAGTCAGTCTCTTGTATTTGGCTGGTTTACTAAGTGTTTAAAGTACCCTAATATCTAAATAAATATTGTTTAAATTTGTTTGAGTACCTAAAAGTACAACATATAAGTAGGTAGGATGAATGCTATAGTTATTGGCCCCTACATTCTAATTGGTCATTCTTAACAAATTAGAAAGAAATAAGCCAATATAAATATTATTATTAAGAAAATAAATAATTTATTTTATTTCATTATAGTAGGTATACTTTTTTGTATTCATGCATTTTATTTTTGTTTTTTCTTACCTGAAGCGGGCTTTCAAAATGCCTATACACCTTTCAACAACGTTCCTGGCTGTCATATGCATTTCTGTGTAGAATGCCTCTGGAGTGTTAGGCTCGGCATTATTTATGGGTGTCATGACTGTCCTCCTTAGAGGGAACCCTGAATCACCTTAAACAGACAAAATTAAAATATTTTAACAGTAAGAATGACTATCTTGTTAAGTTACTGTTACATTAATGATTACAGAATTACTTACCCAACAAATAAAAGTCTTCTCCTGACTGCACAAGTTCATTCAGTTTTGCCTCCAGTGGGTTGTTTTTCCATGCAGCACTGTCATGTGTTACGTCGCCTAAATCAAGCTAGTTTTAAGTTATTTTTATTTGATGTTTAAATTTTTAGTTCGCAGTGACTTGGTTTTTACTGTAATGCTGTAAAACTTATTGGAATAAAAATAAAATAAATAAATAAAATAAAATGACTGCGATGGCCAATCCAGTTACCCGGCATGGCGATTATGGGCAATACCTCCTAATGCGTCTATACTATACGCATAGTTAATAGGAGAGGCCTACGTCTGAGTGTAGCAGTGGACTGAGACAGGCTGATGATGTGATTATTATTTTATCTATCTTAATAAATGAGGTGAAAAAGGCACTGTAAATACACACAAGTTGAACAGTTAAGTACTTCTTGTTTGTAAAACATCTCAACACCACCAAGTTTTAGAAGTGCATTTCGTAAAACTAACGATTACACTGAAATACAAACTTTCCTCCAACGCCCCTTTAAAATGAAAAGATGATTCAAATAAAATTCTTTGGCTTCAATTCGGAAACAGGCATCTAATACAATTTAATTACATTCAAAAAAATATATTTTCAGGTGTCGATCAGGGTGCTTAGCCTAAATTCCAATCGCTAACGAAAAGCAACTGTCTTCGTCACACTAAACATTCAATTTCTGTATATTTTTTGTTACTCTTTTTGGATCTATAGGAATCAATTCATGGAAATGTCACCTTTCTTCCAATCTAAATACGGTTGCTATTTACATCAAGTGACCTATGCAGATACGAGGTTGATTAAGTATACGGGCGTTTTGTCTTCTTTCGAATGAAATTAAATCTAAACCTTATACAGTGGTTTTAAAGATCAACAAAGGCAATGTAATTGGGCCAAAATTATTTTCGCTGTCTTGTTTGATACGACTCAACTCTGCCACGCTTTTAGTTGCTGTTTCGACTTAGTATATAAAAAAATGGTGCAGTTGTGCACCTTTTTACGCAAGATTTTAATCCGTACATGAAAAATAGTAAATGAAACATCATCTCGTACAAAAATCACCAGTCCGTCAAGTTTTTAGGGACACAGAATAAAAGAACGAAAATAATTTTGACCCAATTAACACCTTGATCTTTTCATGGGAAGTTTCGTTCCATAACCAATTCCTTTTCAATATCATACTCATAGCATGAAACTCACTGAGAATGAAATCGATTTTCTTTGCAGATCTGACTTTGAACATTTTTACGAAGTCGAGCAAACTTTAACACAACAACGTACTAATGTATTCCATTATGTTTCCTTACGTTTAGAGCTAAGTTTGTTTTCATTGCCGAGGAGTTCTGTTTATTGCGTTTCTCGCTGATTTTAAGAAAATACTGCACTGGTTTGTTACAACTAGTGACCGTTATAAACGTGCACTTTCCGTGGCAATGGCTATGGTTGACAGAAAAAGTAACGAATGTGAAAATGCGATTTTGTTCTATTACTCGTACTCTCAGTAAAAATAGTACTCTCCTTAGGATACATACAATCTACTCGTATATCCTACTTTAAAAAATAAAAAATCTAATGTCATTAATTTATGACACAAATTAGTACCTTAAATGACATTTTGCGATCTGTTTATTTTAAGTAAAATGAATATTCAAGTGGATTAAGATCAGTGTTATATAATGGATTTTTCAATTTGACGTGAACGTTTGACAGCCGAATCTGTTTAATATATTTTAGTCGTTTTCTCGTTTGATCAGTGCAATTTGAATAAGTTATTAAAATATGTGTAGGTAATTAATTATTATAATTAAAATTACTATAATTTTTGAAATTTCAATAATTGATAAAATACCTGTGTATTTGATTTTTCTGTAAACGATACTTTGCCACCAAAACCACACCTTGATAACGATGACTACAACAAATGACATTAGGTATAATGTATGACTTGCACTTGATAAAAGCGCTTCAATTTTTATGGCCGCCAAACACGAAGGGATTGACTTACGGCAGTTTAGACTTGCACAAGTAAAGTGTGATTTGCATTGGAAGATACTTGCGCAAATTATAATCGGAGATGGAAATTATTGTTATCACAACCATAATTCAGTTAGCTATTCTAAAATTATTCGCAGAGAATCGTGCATGGAAAAGTAGTTCCACTTCCTCAATATACTATTATGTTACCATAAAAAATATGAAACAATGTCTTCTAACTTAATAATCACATGGAAAAATAGTGTAGATCTTGTTTTAATACTAAAAACATTAAATCAATTTCAATAAATTACATAATAAACATTTTTGTTGGGACAAAAAATTGCAACAAATTTTAGTATAACCCACATATGATATTTATGATTAAATAATACATGAATGATGAATGAATAAAAGAAATGATAGTCCATTTCAAATACGAAGGCCCGATGCCACACGAAACTTGTCATTTAATTGGTCCACTACAAATTGGCACGTGTCGTCTATCGATGTATATAAAGAATATCACGCCACAAGGGTTTGGCCAGGTATTTTTTGTTATCACTGATCCTATTGTTCACGCCTAATGACTTTGTCAAGTGGAATCGGGCCTCCGTATTTGAAATAGACTTTAAACATTACGTACACTTAGAAGTTGTTGACCTTGAGAATTAATTTCTAACTACCACAAAAGAGTTCTATGGAAAGGTGTGCATTTAAATACTCATTGGGCACGGATAGGTAAGCGACCGGAATTTGAAAAGGAAGGTCGCGGTTGTCAAGGGTGGCCATTAATTTGGCCAACGGCCTCCATTAAAGTTTGGGGGAGTGATTTATAGATCGCTGACTGTGCTAGCGATATTTTGAACAAGGGACAGTGCTAAAGGCTACCGCAAAAAATCGAAACCGTAAATTTCGGGCTTATGTCTCCGTCGCTCCAATGATGCCTTCATTGGAGTGACAGAGATAAATTCTCGTTTTTCGAAGGTCGCGGTAATTCTACAGTAGTCATCATATACTGTCGCAGACTAAGATTCTTGAGTAACTAACTTTTCCATAGTCTGATTAACCAACATGGCAGTTAAACACAGCAGTAGCAAAAACAATTAAAAAAAAATACCACAGTGCAAGTCAGAATATCGCGCCCAGGATCCTTAGCCAAGTTGCCAATCGCTAACCCTTAGTAGCGCATCGTAGTTTCCCTCTCTGTTACTCTTTTATATTAGTGCGACAAAGACAGTTAGCTGCCTTTCGTTTACGATTGACGATTAAGCGTTAGCGATTGGCTACTTGTCTAAGCACCCTGAGCCCATAGGACTCCAATTGGTTATCTAAACCTACAGTTTCTACAGGGTGCACGGCTAGGAACCCGCACAATTTTAACCCCGTATGTGTACTGTAGGCACTGTAGGTACTGTAGGTACACACCTGTAGGCTCAGGGTAGGATTGTTACGACAGTATGTCGGTGCGAGATAGACTATCCGTCCCTCTTTTATTCATATTATTAGTAAAATATGGAAAACCTATTTCGCGGCGATATACTGACGTACCAATCATGTGTTAAGCATACCTACTCTAAGTACTTACATAAGTTGTAGGGACGAAGCTATACTAATACTAAGGACTGAGTAAAGAATATCACTACGTCATTGGTTAGTGTGCCAATGACGGCAAATTAGCATTTTTTGTAGTTGTATTTTAAATATTAGTTTAGTTACTATATAAAAAGTTAATGTTATTTATTTACACGTGCAACTTGAAATTTTCTATTACTCTTTTTAAAGTCATCCCTGATCTTGAGAAATGATTTAGACCATTTTCGAGTATTTTTGTGAAAATATATTATTTTATTGTCATTTTTTGCCTCACAGTTGTGATGAAAAACATTGTGTGTGCCACTTGGGCTTTACTTTCACACTCGTTCACAATTTCTTATTTACCGTTCTTAATACAAAATGTACTAAAAATTGTCAGTGTGCCATATTGGAAACATAGTTTTCGACCCACTTCTTCTAAGACATCATTTTTGCTCTACACAACGGCGAGGAGTTTGGAACGCAAGTTTTTTTTATTTGCCAATTTAAAGATAAAAGTTTATATGTTGTATATTGTATATATGTATGTATGTATTTTGGTTGACATACTACTTTAAAGGCTATACTATTTTAGCTTAAGTCTAAAGGCAACCTTTTAAATATACCTAGATATTCTTCTAGCAGGAATGAGAGATTGACAAAATGAAACATCAATATAACTGACTAACTGTTATATCGATAACAGTACGCCCTTTTCTCATAAATATGCTCTAACTTGTAAAATCAGGTAACCAAAAAATACAGGACCCGTCTAGGCTTTGTTTTCTTAAATCTAATATGATGGATATTATTTAGAAGAGATAAGAAAAATAAAGTAGCGTTTTGAATATGATTTACTTTCTTTTAATGGATCTCTAAGTTACGGCGCATTATTTATTTATGATGTATTTTATAAGTTTTGTATAAAACTTATCGGTAACAATTATGTCGATGTTTAATTTTGTCAATATCTGGTTTTGCTAGAAAAATATCTAGGCATGCTTATAAATTATAAAGCACAGTATTTTTTGTGGGAAATAAAATAAACCAATAAAAGGTAATTATTTTAATAAATCGCTTTTTAAATATACTTTCCGATTTGTGTCTTAAATAATCTTAGCACTTCTCATACTCATATTAAACTGAGTTTTAATGTTCTTAATACAACAAAAGAATATCATGATACATAACGTTATGATGATAGGTAATATAATTCTAGGCAGCCAAATTAGTATAACAATCCACCACGATAAGGGAAGAAATAGCTTCATATTGTTTTGCGGTTTTTTAGTACCGTTCTCTGATTTTTGTGTTGTAGGTTCGTCTTCTTCTTCATCTTCGTCTTCTGTGTCATCTTTGGGTCTTTCTTTTCTGAGTGTTTTGTTATTCGATGTTAACCTATATAAAAAAACCTTTAAAGATGTACAATTGCTATCAAGCTATTTTACCGATAAAGGCATTGATAAAAGCCCACACGAACGAAGAACAAAGCAAAAATTTTAAACAGTTACATATTTTCCTTTTCATTAGCCAGATACCTATTATTCTATTTTAATAATGATAACCATTTATAAACTCATCTACTTTTATCAATTTTATCATGTTTACTTTGTGACACACAACTAGATACAAATTATTACTTGCCTGAGATCTTCAATAATATCGTCGTAAACAGTTTGCTTGGCATCTCCCGCATCAAAGAAGTCTTGATGGTGAAAACCCTTCCTTTTCACTCTTCTTGCTGAAGCGCTACCCATATCGTTAGCCATTTTGCGGATGTCTTTAGTACTTACAAATTCATCGTTCCGGGCATAGACTATCATTGTTGGGGCAGTTATATGGCTTAGATTATATAAAGGTGGTTCTTTGATTCCGTAGTGTTTTATATTTTCCTCTTCTCCGTAATCCCATCGTCTGAAGGTTTTATTTTCAATGTTTTGCGCTAAATGAGCGAGTAGCTTTATAGAGCCGCCTCTTGTTTTATTTTTTAAGTTGTTCTCTTTCCCTATATGCTGTGAACATAAAATAATGAGGTAAATTTAGGAAAATATATCGACGCTGGAAAGGAGAAATTGGATAAGCGACACAGTGCGTACTTTACAGGAGAAGCAAAAAACCGCCGAGATTTTCGAAAAAAAATCATTTAAATTAATCAGCAGGCCAAATCAAATAATTGAAGCATTATTTATGGACATAAATATGTTTTCTATGTGATGTTTTAATTATTTAACGTATTCAAGTGTTATTTAATGATTTACTGTCGCTTAAGCAAAATGGTCGGAAAAATTGATTCAGGTAAAATTATCTAACCAACACGTTGTGTAAGAAATAAGGAAGGTAAAAAGGTCCACCCGAGACTTACATAACGAATGTATCCCGTTAAAATTATCTAACTGCCGAAGTGGCTTATTTTATATTCGGGTAAAAATATATAAATTGATAAAATAGCATAAATATTATCATTAAGAAATATCCACATACTTAAAATGAGAAACTATTGTAGACTTCATAGTTAGTCATATTAATTACATGAGTAACATTCCGTGACTAGTAAACGAATTTACTTACACGTGAAAAAAGAAAAACTGTTTTGGAATTTGGAGGAATTTTTATAACATTATTCCAAAAAGTAGGTAAATAGTAAAAAGGGATATGTGAAGGGGACGGTTCATAAATAAATGTAGGTAAAAATGGATAAACGCCAATAAGTAGTTCAGATATCATAGTCAAGTAATATTGTCTAACCGTCTTCAATTTTAAATTAAGATGAAGGTAAAATTGTCCAAACGACATGAGAACATATCATACAGTCAGGTAGAAATAGCTAACCGACAAGTCAAGTTTAGTTGTTACACAGCAAAAATATCCAAGTAAAATTTAACTTGTCATGACGAATAGGTAAAGTAATCCAAGATTAATTATGTTGAATTATATTTTATCTAATCTCCAATTTACTAAAAGTTGTCAAAAACCAAGTCATTTAGTAATAAAAAATGGTCGAAAGTTCTCTAAATCACCAATGGGATAAGCGACACAAATGTTGTCAGATGGATACGAAACCTAGCTCATTCGACGCAGAAAAATTCGCCGATTCTAACGGTGTATATAACTCAATATCTTCAAAAGTGTCGCTTATCCAATTTCTCCTTTCCAGCGTCGATATGTATTATTGAGATTGAGTTTTTTATTGAGAATATTAAAAATAAATAGTGTTGACTAGTTTTAAAATAAACTTTACAAATTATCAAAAATAATGTGACCTGTGCTAAGTGAACTCGGTTTTAGACGTATCAGTAGTTGTTACTAATACGTGTCTTAGCACAGGTTGCCTGTCTAAAATTAAATTAAAAAATAATTAAATATTTGTTACATGTCACACATGAAAATGTTTTGCTTTATTTTGACATATTTAATTATATATATGTTTATAATTCAATATTACCATTATCTCCTCAATTTTTAATTTCTGGCATATATTTTGATACGTATTATCACCGAAGCAGTCATTTACTGAGAAGAGCTTGCTTCTGTTTTGTAGAGGAAATATTTCTACTATCCTTCTTTTTGTAAGATCTTTCTGTAAAAATATCAAGTAGGTATAGAGTTGCACATTTAAATAGTCAACATTTTCACAAATAATATGTGACCCGGTTCGAAAACCAGATGGTGTAAATGTTAAATGACCACATATATTATAGGCACTACCAAATCGTAGGCCCCCGTCTACAAAGCCCTCAAGCTGATAAATATTACATAAAAAAAAATATATTACCTACTTAATCCTATTACACAATGACGCATTTTCATTTATACATCACATTATTTTAAGAGACGATTACGTAGTCGATATATATGTAGGTTTAGCTCTGATATAGATCTTTCTTTCTTTTCATTTGAAAACATGTTTTAATACTCACATATATTTCATTAGCATGAATAACCTCTTTCGCGAGATCATTATTAGGGAAATAGTTTTCGTATCCAAGGGGAGCCAATAGGTGTGCAGTCTTAAATTTATCATTGTATTCCGGTTTAATAGAATTCAATACCAAAAAAACAGTGCCTCCTAACGAATGCCCAATGTAATGCAACTTTTCTTTGCGGGTATCATTTAAAATATAATCTACGATGACAGCAATATCATAGAAACCAATTTCATCGTAGCTGTAGTCAAAAAACTTTGTACTTTCTTCATTGTCTGGTTCAAGGTACAAAT
>JALPQI010015944.1:0-35748 GCA_025490895.1 Thaumatotibia leucotreta | reverse complement strand
CGTGTGTCGTATCGGGTCTCAGTAAGTTCCTGCGAGATAGTCTGTCATCTTGGCAGTGCCCTAACTGTAAACCTAGAGTTTCTAGTGCTGACCATACCCCAATAAGGGCCTGCAACACGGTATCGAAGATTGGAGAGGATAGTAATATCACACTTCGCAAAAAAGCTGCACCCCCTGTTAAATCCACCATTGATGGTAGTGGTGGCACACCTTTGACTGCAAATGAAGCCCGTGATATAATACAAAGTGAAATATCTGGTCTACAAAAGCAACTTACCGATACTTTAACTAATTTGGTGCAGAAGGAGCTGAAGTGTATAAGGAGCGAAATGACAAAAATGAACGAATCAATGCAGTTTATTAACGATAAATACGAAGAAATGAAATCTGAGTTGTTTACAAAAATTAACACTGTGAACGAGTTACAAAAAGAAAATGTACAGCTTAAATCTACCGTCAAGGACTTGAACGCGAGAGTTGACCTCTTAGAACAGCATGCGCGCTCATGCAATATAGAGATCCAGTGCTTGCCAGAGCATAGGGGTGAAAACTTGGTATCAACCGTCATGAACTTGAACAAGGTTATGTCATGTAACATCACAGAAGCTAATATACATAATGTTACACGGATTGCCAAGCAAAAACCTGACAGCACTCGGGCCAGATCTATTATTGTACAATTCAACAGCCCTAGGGTACGCGACGAGTTTTTGGCTGGATCGATAAAGTACAACAAAAGTAACCCTGACAATAAACTAAATAGCCATACCCTTGGGATTGGTGGGGCTAAACAGAACATTTATATTATGGAACACCTCTCACCCAGGAACAAATCCCTTCACGCCGCTGCCAGAATTAAGAGCAAGGAGAAGGGGTATAAGTTCGTCTGGATCCGAAATGGGAAAATTTTTATGCGGAAATCTGAAGACAGCGAATATAAGTACATAAAGGATCGTGAGACACTGGAAAAATTAGAGTAATTAAATCAACTAAGGCTAAGTCCATCTGAAGTATGTTATAGTACTTTGTAAAAAAAAATAGAGCTAAATATTTTTACCATATATTATCAGAACGTTAGAGGACTAAAAACTAAATTGCACGATGTGTACTGTAGAACTTCAATCTATAATTATGACGTTTATGTGTTTACGGAAACTTGGCTTAATAGTAGTGTTTATGACTCTGAGGTCTTCGACATGCGTTATGATGTCTATAGGCGAGATCGAACTGTCACCCGTTTCAATAGTAAAAAACAGGGTGGGGGAGTACTGGTGGCAGTCTCTAAAAAATTCAAGTCACGTAGGTTGTACAACAGGGAAAGTTCTTGTGAAGACATCTGGATAAGTATATCTGTGCCTAGTAATGATTCCGTTAAGGAATTTTGTATTTGTGCTGTCTATCTGCCGCCACCATTAAATATAGAAATATTAAATCACTTTACTGCTAAAGTAAGTAATGTTTTAAACGAAAGTGAAAAGTGTTTTATTATTGGAGATTTTAACATGAGTTCGATTGATTGGATTGACGATGACGGTAGTATAGTTTCTACGACGCTAGATTGTTACAATGCGCATATCAACTCTGTAGAGTCTAATATAGCATCCAATCCAAAACACTTTTGGAGCTACTTAAAAATGAAAAAAGGCGGTGCTAGTAATTATCCAGATGCTATGTCGGACGGTAACGTTACCTCTGATGACAGCCTGATCATATGTGAACTATTCGCTAGACATTCATTGAAAATGATGACATCAATAAGATCATTCCTAATGACAATCTTAGCCTCCTGGTATTCTCAGAAAATCAAGTTAATAGAGTATTAAAGCGTTTAAATGTCAATAAGGGTGCGGGCGCTGATAATATTCCTCCGGTATTTTTAGTAAGAACAGCAGATATATTGTCAGCTCCCATTACATACATATTTAATAAATCCTTAAAGCATGGAGTATTCCCGTCGGTATGGAAGGAAACAAAAATTGTCCCCGTGTTCAAAAGTGGTGATCGGTCGTTAGTAAAAAATTACAGGCCTATTGCCATCTTACCTACATTAGCAAAAGCTTTTGAAATGTTAATTTGTCCTATTATTTGCTGGCACCTCTCACAGGTACTACTAAGTAGTCAACATGGTTTTATTAGGAATAGGTCAACCGCAACCAACCTTGCTACTTATATGGAAGATCTGACAGAGTCGGTTGACAAGCGCATACAAGTGGATGCAGTTTACACCGATTTCAGCAAGGCGTTCGACACAGTCAATCATAACATCCTAATTAATAAACTTCAGTCGCATGGCGTGTCGATACCATTGCTGGGTTGGTTTAGATCGTATCTATGTGACCGGAAACTAAAAGTAGTGATGAACGGCTATAATTCTAATGATTATGTGGCAACGTCTGGCATTCCTCAAGGATCTCACCTCGGCCCATATCTTTTTACTATTTTCATCAACGATATTAATCAATGTTTTCAAAAATCGCGTATATACCTTTTTGCCGATGATCTCAAAGCTTCTGCCGACATTCGAAATATATCAGATTCTATATCATTTCAGAACGACCTCGATAGATTGTCCGATTGGTGTAAAGTCAATAAGATGTCTCTAAATATTCAAAAATGCAAGCATATAAAATTTACAAAAAATGTTAACGTAATACCCACTAAATATACACTAAACGGGGAGTTACTTGATGAAGTTACCAGTATTAGAGATCTTGGCGTTAACTTTGACAGCAAGCTTAAGTTTACTGATCATATTGACAATATAGTTCTGAAAGCATCGAGGTTGCTAGGTTTCGTAATCAGAGAATGTAAACAATTTAAGAAACCAGCTACTAAAATAATTATGTATAATGCATTAGTAAGAAGCAACTTGGAGTACTGTAGTATTGTCTGGTCACCATGTTATAATCTTCACATCAATAGGATAGAGAGGATTCAAAAGAAGTTCCTCTCCCATTTGACCTTTAGCACACGTAAGTCAAAAAAACTTAAATCGTATCACGCCCGCTTAAAGCATTTTAAAATAGGTACATTGTCTAACAGACGTCACATGTTCGATGTTATTTTTCTAAAAAGGATTATTACGGGTGGGTTAAATTGTCCTGATTTGCTACAAAAAATTAATTTTTTTATTCCATCGAAAATTCCAAGATCGTGCAACATTAGGCTGTTTTCTTTACTGAAGTGTCGCACAAATCTCAAACGACACAGTCCACTAGCGCGTATGTATGACATCTATGAGAAACATCAGAACGAGATCGATCTCAACGTTACTTCGATCCCACATCTAAAGAGAATTTTTCTTAATTTGTAACTAGTTGTATAAATTAAACTTAAGATTCTTAGCAAACTAAGTGTGTAATATAAGAAGCGCAACCTGTTTGTTTTTTCTATTAGTGCATGCTGTGATCTTCAGTAAATAATAAGGCGCATAGCTTTTTAATGTGCATGATAGTTTTAATTTCTGAAACTGTGTACTTATTGTTGAAGGTCCAAATAAATAAAATAAAAATAAAAAATAAATAAATAAAAAGCCGTATACACATCAATTTTACAAGAGTTCCTAATCTAAAAGGCGACTTTTGACCTATTCATAGCTAAAAGGACGTATATGCTAGCTATGCGTCTTTTTAACTTTTAACAAGAACCTAATATTATTCACAGTGTCTAGCCTAAAAGAACGTATAAGACAAATACAAAGCAAAAAAGACGTATAACCTTCAATACGTTCTTTTAGGACAGTATCGGTACCACAACATTGGATCTGACTCTAGTCTAAAACATCGTATAACGTTTTATTTGGATAAAAATGTCGTATACGTAATTTTACCTTAGCATCACTTTACTACTTTTCTTTCGCGACACTAATCTATAAATACGTATTAATGTTATACGTTCTTTTTAGTCTGTACAGAGTTCGTAATTATTCGATGTATACATGTAAAATGGCCGTGATTGTCACAAACCAGTTAATAAAGCCGTATATTAGAACTAGTCAATGAAGACGTAATTGGAGTGAGAAAGACAGATGCCCGAAATTTGCGAATTCCGAAGTTCGCAGTAGGTATACAGGTTGTTGTCAGGTTGTATCGGAACTCCGGAACTCTTTGGTGTTTTGTATGTATGTAACTGGTTATGCATTTTAAGCAATGAAGGTGGTCGTATAAGTTATTGTAAAATACCAGTTCTGATGGGGTATTTCCTTAGGAACTGAGGGAACTGGTCAAACCTTAGGATTGTGTATTATCATTTACAAATCAAGCATTTTCATTTATGCGTTGTAATGTATGTGGAACTGCCGATAAAGACCAGAACGGAACTCCTTAACGACACGTGTTTCACTTTTGGCAGATATTTCTGATTGATTGCGTAAGTTATGTTAGTTATGGAGCGATGGCGGTCATGCAAGTTTTTGAAAAAGATCAGTTTAGATGGTAGGTCAAGTTAAGGAATTAAGGGAACTGATTAATGTAGAGTATTTATGTAAGCTACTCTGTAAAAGAGGTTTCATACTATTGTACCTTATAGTTTCGCTCTGTCCGTCTGTCTGTCCGCAACATAGCCCAGTGGCCATTAATATTAGAAATCTGCAATTTGGTACAGATATACAATATACATATTAATCATGCCGACAAAGTGGTAGAAAAAATTAGAAAAAAAAATTTTTTTTGGGTACTTCCCCAACTCGTGAAGTGTGAATGATTTTTTTTATTTGCTGTAATCCTATAGTGTGAAATATCGTTGAATAGGTCTTTGAAAAAGTAATAAGGGTCTTCAACCAAAATATTTTTCTAAAGTCAATCTTTTCGGAGATAGCCGAAGAACTACGGAACCCAAGCATGGTCCGAAATGCTATTGGCTGGTGTTATACGGCTAATGCTATTGATATGAAGACGTCTTTTGAAATAAATAAGCTACTCTTTAAAAGAGGTTTCATACTATTCTAACTTCTTAGGGTTCCGTAATATACTTGGAACCCCTTATAGTTGCGCTCTGTCCGTCTGTCCATCTGTCTGTCCGCAGCATAGCTCAGTGGCCATTAATATTAGAAATCTGCAATTTGGTACAGATATACATATTAGTCATACCATGGTAGTGATAGAAAAAATTTAAAAAAACATTTTTTTGGTTATTTCCTCGACTGGTGAAGTGTGAATGTTTTTTTTTATTTGCTGTAACCCAATAGTGTGGATTATCGTTGAATAGGTTTTTTGAAAAAAAAATAATGGTCTTCAACCAAAGTATTATTCTAAGGTCAATCTTTTCGGAGATATCCGAAAAACTATGGAACCCAAGTATGGCCCGACATGCTATTGTCTGGTGTTTTATTACCTCAGGGGCTGCTAATGCTATTGATATGATGACGTCTTTTTAAATAAATAAGCTACTCTTTAAAAGAGGTTTCATACTATTCTAACTTCTTAGGGTTTCGTAGTAAACTAGGAACCCTTATAGTTTCGCTCTCTCCGTCTGTCCGTCTGTCTGTCCGCAGCATATCTCAGTGGCCATTTATATTAGAAATCTGCAATTTGGTACAGATATACATATTAATCATGCCGTGGTAGTGGTAGAAAAAATTAGAAAAAACATTTTTATGGTGTACCTCCCCAACTGGTGAAGTGTGAATGATTTTTTTATTTGCTGTAATCCTATAGTGTGAAATATCGTTGAATAGGTCTTTGAAAAAGTAATAAGGGACTTCAACCAAAATATTTTTCTAAAGACAATCTTTTCGGAGATATCCGAAGAACTACGGAACCCAAGCATGGCCCGACATGCTATTGTCTGGTGTTTTATTACCTCAGGGGCTGCTAATGCTATTGATATGATGACGTCTTTTTAAATAAATAAGCTACTCTTTGAAAGAGGTTTCATACTATTCTAACTTCTTAGGGTTTCGTAGTAAACTAGGAACCTTTATAGTTTCGCTCTGTCCGTCTGTCTGTCCGCAGCATAGCTCAGTGGCCATTAATATTAGAAATCTGCAATTTGGTACAGATATACATATTAATCATGCCGACAAAGTGGTAGAAAAAATTAGAAAATATTTTTTTTTTTTTGTTTAGGTACCTCCCTAACTGGTGAAGTGTGAATGATTTTTTATTTGCTGTAGTCCCATAGTGTGGAATATCGTTGAATAGGTCTTTGAAAAAAATAAGGGTCTTCAAACAAAGTTTTTTCTAAAGTCAATATTTTCATAGACATCCGCAAAACTACGGAACCCTATCATGGCCCGACATGCTTTTGGCCGGTTTTTTATTACCTTCGGGGCTGCTAATATACCTACAGGTTGATATAAAGTGAAAAAAAGGAATTTTCTTCTAGCGGCTACGTCACTGGTTTCTAATACCCTAAGGGCCCGGCCACATGACCACGGTGCGGCGTCGTAAACATAAAACGGCGCCGCGTCGGGGTATTGCACGTTATCGCACCGTGCGAAAAACGTTGCGGTACCGTGTTGAGTATCTACTCAAACGACAAAAGACAAAACTTGGATGCATCTGCATCCAAGTTTTGTCTTTTCTTTGCTCGTGTTGTTTTCAAACCCTGGAAAAATGACTTGGCGGACCTCCTTCCACGCTCTAGTTTTTAAAAACGTATCTTTGTAATCGTCAATTGTTTTGTCGCAGAGGACTGAACGTTCTTCTACCAAAGAAATCAACATATCGGCATCTATATCCTCAACCATCTTTGAAAAAAGTGTATTTACTAGTGATCGTTATCAACGTGCACTTTCCGTGGCACTACGGTTGACAGAAAAAGTAACAAATATGAAAATGCTATTTTGTTCTATCGACACATACAAACTTTATCCTACTTTATTAAAGAAAAATTTTAATGTCATTAATTTATGACCAGAGATCGAATTTCGATCGAATTTAATCAAAATGAATATTCTAGTAACTATTTCAAGTGGAGTAAGATCAGTGTTATACAGGGTGGGAATGAGTATTCGGACAGACTTTACCAATACATTTTTGATTTCAAAAGAAGTAAAAAATATTATGAGACATATGTCATTTTCGGACAAAAAAGTTTGTTTTTTTAATTCTTATTTGTGATTTTTTTATTTTTTTTTTATACCAATTTAATAATAAATTGTAAGGAAAAAAAAATAATTTCGGTGTAGGTAATTATTTATTATAATTAAAATGACTATAATTTCTGAAATTTTAATAATCTATAAAATACCTGTGTATTTCATTTTTCTGTCAACCATATTTTGCCACCAATACCGCAGTTGCCGCACGTTGATAACGATCACTGGTGTTTACTAACTGAGTAAACTGAGAAAGAAACTTGGTGCTAAAAGGATTGTGACGTTCCTTTCAGAAATTATAGTCATTTTAAGTATAATAAATAATAATTACCTACACCGATTTTAATCACTTATTCAAATTACACTGATTAAACCAGCAAACGACTAAAATGTATCAAACAGATTTGGCTGTCAAACGTTCACGTCAAATTGAAAAATCCATTATACAGGGTGGTTAGTGAGTAACCCGACAAACTGGAAAGGTGTATTCCTGACCACATTTTGAGACTATAATGTCATATGAACTTTTCTGGAGTCAGCTTAATTTAAGAGATAATGACAGTCATGTTTAAAAAAAAACTATTTTCATAATAAGTCACTGATAAATGCCTGCACGATTAAAATTCTTACGCTAATAGTTTTTATCTTGACATACTTACTGACGAAAGTTAGAGAAAATGACAAAAAGTATCAGAAAATTTTAACCAAAGAAAAAAATATATATTTAAAATAAATTCTTTCCTTACAATTTGTTATTAATCATGTATAAAAAAATGAAAAAAATCACAAAAAAATATTAAAAATCAATTTTTTTTTGTCCGAAAATGACATAATATATGTTTCATAACATTTTTGACTTCTTTCGACATCAAAAATGCATTGGTAAAGTCTGTCCGTATACTCATTTCCACCCTGTACTCCACTTGAAATAGTTACTAGAATATTCATTTTGATTAAAATAAAGACTTTGCAAAATGTCATTTATAGTACTGTTATATGTCATAAATTAATGACATTAATTTTTTTCTTTAATAAAGTAGGATAAAGTTTGTATGTGTCCGAAGGAGAGTACTATTTTTTTGTGGGTACGTACGAGTTATAGAACAAAATAGCATTTTCATATTTGTTACTTTTTCTGTCAATCATAGCCATTGCCACGGAAAGTGCACGTTGATAACGATCACTAATAATTACACTTTTTTCAAAGATGGTTGAGGATATATAGATGCCGATTTGTTGATTTCTTTGGTAGAAGTACGTTCAGTCCTCTGGGACAAAACAATTGACGATTACGAAGATACATTTTGAAAAACTAGTGCGTGGAAGGAGGTCTGCCAAGTCATTTTCCACGGTTTGAAAACAACACATGCAAAGAAAAGACAAAACTTGGATGCATCTACTCAACACGGCACCGCAACGTTAATCTGCAGGCGCCGGTGCGCGGCGCGACAACGTGTGTTTGCCCGATGCAGCACCGTTAAACTGCACGACGCCGCGTCGTATTTTCGCACGGCGCGATAACGTGGATTTGCCCGGTGCAGCACCGTTAAACTGCACGACGCCGCGTCGTATTTTCGCACGGTGCGATAACGTGCAATACCCCTACGCCGCGCCGTTTTACGTTTACGACGCCGCACCGTGGTCATGTGGCCGGGCCCTAACTGATATGTCATTTTGGCTTTGTGCAATGGCTATGACACTCTGAATAACATCCATTTCTGTGAATATTAAGTTCTAAAGATGTGATCCACACAGGATTGATGAGATACCTCAAATACGAGTATAATAAATATGCAAGTATATTTATATCTTTTTTATTAACCCATGATTAATTTTCAATCAAAAAGTAAAAAGTAAGACTACTGATAAAGACTACGAAGCTTGTTAGCGGCACCTATTTACGATTGGCCATTTGTGCAATTTGTTATAAATGTTATGAATAACCCTCTGCCGCTGATGTGACGTCTAGTAGATACCAGTGCATTGCAATGTCGCCGTTACAATGTGGATAACAAGATTTAATCTTATCACGTCACCGGCCAGTGGCAGTCGTCGTCGTCAGTGGCAGAAGGGTAACGAAGGCTGTCATGAACTGCTCCTTGGTGAACCGAGGGAATTACTGTTACAGAAACAGGATCGATTTTTTTTCTAGCCTGTAGGAGTGTCCATCTGCTGGGCAAAGGCCTCTCCCTCAGATCTCCACAGCTCCCGATTCGGTGCCAACTCTGGCCAATTGTTGGCGAAGGCGTCCAGGTCGTCCCGCCATCTCCGCCTGGGCCTGCCTCGTCCCCGCCTAGTTTGCGGCATCCACTTGCTGGCTGTAATAGCCACCTTTCTGGATGCATGCGGTAGACGGTAGACGTGGCCGGCCCAATCCCACTTTAGCCTGGCAGACTTTCATTTGGACTTATGACTTTAGGTGAGTGACCATGTTTGAGCATCGTAGGTTAGGACGGGCAGGTTACACATGTCGACTAATTTGCGCTTCAGTGACATTGGAAGGTCGCCCTTCATTAGCTCTGTCATGGACCAGTAGCTCTTCCCGGCATTTTGAATACGGCGTTCAACTTCCTTGTCCTGCCTGTTGCTGAAAGAGACTAGCTGGCCCAAGTAGATATACTCATCGACATAATGTATCGTCTGCCCGTCTACTTCGACCCTACATTTTGTGCTGTTAATCATCACCCGAGTCTTTGTGCGATTCATATGAACTTGACGGTGTTTTTATGCGATTTTGTTACGCGTTTTTTTTGTTCATTACCATCACCACTTTATTTACCGTTTTATAAAAGCAAACGAGACTATTGTACCAGAATAGCAGACAAACATGCGTCTGCTACAAGATAATCGAAAATGACTCCACTATTTATATGCAGTTCGTCAATAATTTGGGTTCGGTAATGACTTGATTGTTGCGACTGAATAATCGCATAGAACTACCCTTGAAAGCTTGCGTTGCTCAGGTCTTGGAACATTAACTGGATCGATTGGCATCAAATTTTTTTGTCAAATATGACAATTTTCTCGCACTTATCTATTGTATACGCACATACAGGGTGGAAATTCTTTTCACGTTTCTATTCAAGATCAACAAAATTCTACTTAGATTTTTCTCTACTCTTATAGTATGTTAAAAAAACACGGAAGATGAACTAAAAAAAATGTATTTGGTCTTTGGCGGAATTATTATGACCACAGCCAGATCTCCTACTCCTACAGATTGAGAGTAAATCGTCTGTGACAGACGATGACGAATCTATAAGGTTTCCGTTCTTGTCATTTTGGCTATGGTGACTTTAAAACGCCCTATTATTTTTTTTAATGAATTATAGAGTTAATGGACGATTTATTGTTTTAGAGTAAGCGATACTACTAATGAAACACAGTCAACGAGTCTACCCCATTAAATGAGGCAAACCTAGGCAACGGATTTCCTCTGGCAAATGAAACAGGCCTCAGACAATGTGTAAGGACACAGCTTTCTGCTAGTCATCGATTTCTAAGAATCAACCGAACAAAACTACAATAAGGTGTAATACTCATACAGTATATTATGATCATCCTCCAACTCCTCATCAAACCCGCACTATTACACCTTATAGTAGTTTTGTCACCAAAGGCCCTTTCAATTCTTCATCAGGTCAGGTTCATCTATTGTATTGTTATCGAAGTTAAGTAAGCATACTTCTCCTCTCACTACAATCGGCCCACCAAAATCTGGTTCAATTAATCGTTGCAATATTTGTAAGCATACGTGTGTACATAACGTAGGCACAGCTACAAAAGTCGGTATGTGATTTTTTTTTATTTTTGGATTTTAACGCCATTTTGAACCTTTCTAGAAGACTATCTATAATAGTTCAGGATTTATGAATTTTATCATCATTTCATCATCATCAGCCTATGATAGTCTACTGCTGGACTTACGCCTCTCCTTTTAATTACGCGCATGGACGCATTAGGAGGCAACTGCCTATAATCGCCACGCTGGGCAAGCGGATTGGCGATCGCAGTAATGTTTCCCCTATGATGACGCTGCTGCCCATCATTACTCTTTTATCAAATAATGGTCAGTGACACTTCAATCCTGATTCACTGATTCCTGATGCAAGTGCAAGTTGCAAAGAACTTGTGCCCTGTCCACGTTAGCGTATGCGTAAAAAACGTTTTAAATTGCACTCTTCTTTATGTATGTGAAGGAACTTACTGCAGAATTTACTGTTCAGAATAAAACCTTGAAATATATATATACATAATATTCTTTCATTGATAGTTAGAAGTTATTATTATTAATTTGTTACCTTTTTTCTACCTTGATCTAAGTTACTATGTATTTTCATTTGGTTTTTTCTTAAATTATGTATTTTATTTTAATAACAACAGTATTTTTAAAATAACTTGTATTTGTATAATTAATTGGCTTTTAGTTCATATCTTATCAGTATAAATCAATCGCATAGTTTGGGTGCAATTTACATTTTCGAACTGGCGGGCGGGCGGATGGCAGGTGTATGGCGTTTGCCGCGGAATATAGAAAATGACATAACTTTGTTTATTTTCAACCGATTTCGATGATTTAAACTGATTATTTTAGGATAATAGTTTGGCTACATTTATGTACTTCAATATTTTTTTCTAATACCGCTTGTTTCCTGATGAAATGTACATTGTACGAAAAGAGTAAAAAATATTTTTATTCTTTCAACGATATTTTTTTATTTTTAGATGTTCGCTATAACACAAAAAGACAAAATTAGAGCATATTTAATAACCTTTCAATTAATACCACACACAATGGTGTACGTTGGGCGGTTGAGGAACAAATAAGCGCTTTTCGAAATTAGGCAGCAGCCATTTTGAGGATGTCATTACTGGTGACTTTGACCTTTGAGAGGGTGTCTTCCGACAATTTTGGATACAGAATGACATATTTATTAACATACTAAAATTTGGTGCTGGTATACGAATGTGAACTTTACCCATACATACGTGTCCGTAATATCATGGACTAAAATTCAATTTTCGGTGTGAAATGTGCAAGAGAAATTTAATGTCAGTTCTGATGAACGCTGCGATGATAGTATGGATGTAAACCATAAAAGCTGTTTCAGCTATGGGCTCATGCATAAATCATGTGAGGTTTTTGCGGCTACTTTTTGACGATGTAGAAAAATACACGAGAGGTCCCCTTGTACCCCCCCTCCCCTAACGTGATCTTTCGTGATGTTTTCTTGGACCCCCTCCCCCCCTATAGGACCTCGCATGATTTATGCACAAGCCCTATGATGTCTATGGGATCAGGATTTTCTCATTAGGTAGTGCTTACTTCTCAATTTAAAATGCCTGACCTTACCTAAATTATATTTGTAATTATTACTAATTATTTCCTAAATTATATTTGGCAACTCAAAACACAGTTTGTGAGTGTTGAGAAAGAGTAGCAGCATATTGCATGGCCGATGCCGCCAAAAAAAACAGACTGCAATATCTCAACGAAATGTTATTTTTTTAAGTAGGTAGTAACACTACGATGTACCTATATATTATATAAAGTTAAATATCCCATATACCACTGAAAAAATATCGAAGCTTACCAACGCCAGAGGTGGAATTTGAACCCAACGTGCTCAGCTTTCGTGGCTGATGCTTAAACCACTGGAGTGGCCGAGTGGTTTAGGCAACAGCCGCAAAACTAAGGACGAGGCTCCAAATCCCACCTCTGGCGTTGGTAAACTTCGATATTGTTTATTTAGTACCTAATGTACCTATATTATGACATCAAATATTTAAATTAGTGAATGTAATAATTTTTTTTGGATCTATTTTTTTCTTTTAACTGTAATTCTTCAATTTACAGTTGTAATTGTGTATAATAAATAATAAAAGTCTTAATGTTTTACCTATGTGCATTTTTATTTTTATAATGAATGCAATTTAATTTAGTAAAATAAGCTCCCTAAAACCTGATAACTGCTGGTAAGTCACATAATAATTATACAGATGTAATGCATAATTCCATTCATTTGGCTTTTCACGGAAACTACTTCACCAAACATTACACCGAAGCGAATTCTGTAAATGTCAAATTAGTATGGACTCGCAAATGTGCGTCGTTGGCACTGTGCATGTGCAATCGTTGGTGGACTCTTGTGCGTTTGACGCACACAGCAGTGGGAAAGTTGAATGTCTACGAAAAGCTGGTGGTAGTGAATACTTAGGGCCTATATTCAACAGTATCGTGTTCCGATCAGAAAAAATAGTTTTTTTTTTAAATTATAGTGGACAACAAGTGGGCTTGCCTTACCAGTTGGTCAAACAGGCATACTCTCGAACCAAGTCAATTTTGTTCTTCCGCGGATTTTTTTCTCTTACTATTTCCTAATCAGAATACGATGCTGTACAGTCGCCATCTGATATAGCAGAGCGGCCAGGGTACTCATAAATATCTGAGCCGGCCTCTATTGGCAGATATATCTCTGATGGTGACTGTAACAAATTGATTGATCTGTATTGAAAATCCATTTTCAGTACAGATTTTTGCCGCACTAGTGCGAGAACTATTATATACCTATAAAAATATTTTTCATCACACTTGCTGTCTAAGCGCGCCATTGCTTGCGCGCGTAGCGGGAGTAATAGAAAAGTGAAATTCCCTAGGGAGTAATAGAAATGTCAGTACGTAATTTAATAATATTATGTCTTAAAACTTATTTTTTGGTTGGCAAGTGTGATGAAAAACATTTTATGCATCACGGTCGATAAGCGGAATACTAACTCGAGTCATAAAAGCCCTCCGCCTAATGGCGTCGGGCTTCTAACACTCTCGTTAGTAATTCCGTGCTTACCTCCCTTGATGCACAATGTACTATTACACGCATTGGTTACAAGCCCGATATATTAAATCTGTCTTTTGCATTGCATTGAGACGACTCGAAAAGACAAGGATAGTCTTATAAAATCTATCCCTCTCTATCTTTTTTACCATCTAGTACTTTGACAAGTGTAATTATTCAAAAGAGGTAGTAATAAATTACAAACTCGGCCGCTTTCATTAAAAAAATCACTAAGGGTCAATGACCCCGCTCGGTAAAATGAGGTAGTGTGCGTGAAGTGCGCGTGTGTGCGAAATGGGGAAATTTGACAGAATCTCAAAAATTTCCCACATCTATCCGACCCTTAACTAAAAACCGACGAGCTGGCGACTTCCTCGCACAACGCAACGCATCAGTATTGCGATACAGCGAGGAAATGCCGCCAGCACGGTTCAATGCCACAAGGGCCAATCTTAGATATAGGTTATTATAAGTTAAAGTAGGTTAGTTAGATTTAATCTATGAACATAAATTGTAGTTTTCAAAATAAATATATGAAAAAAAAAGATAAAAATAGTATTAAATGCGAATGCTACCGTCCAGTGAGGGTAGCATTCGAAACAACAACTCAAAAATTGTGCTCGTCAAATAATTAATAAATATCGTGCTAAAGTGCAGTTTAAAGTTTAAAATATTGACATTTGTTTGGCCAAAGACAGTATCAATCGAGTCCTTTATAAATTATTGAAGTTACTTGCGAATTTACGGGACAATTTGTGAAATTTGTGAGTGATTTCGTAGGAGCTAAATGCTTGACAAGCGGAACGTCGTAAGTGACGCGTTTTTCATGGCGCTTGCGTCCTTTACATTGGAATGCAAACTATGACATCGTGAGTTTGTTTGTTGAGTCGCTGCGCCGAAATAGTTTTTAAATGAGCAAGCAACAAGTGTTGGATTAAAGTGTAACAATACAATAACTACAACTACAAAATATATAGTGCCCTGTGTGTGTGTGTGTTGCTACTTCAATTATTTCTCCATTTATTGATGCCAGAAGGTCTATACAACGTCTCATCTGCCATCAGCAAAGCAATCAACGCATCCAACTATCCATTTCTCATCGCGCTCGCATATAGCGTAGTAGGTACTCGCAGCTGGAACCAGACATGGGCTCGCCGCAGCGCGATGGCATAAGCGGTAGCGGAAACACATCGCACCATTCATTCCCAGACTTGTATTCACTGTCGCGGGAGGATAACTTTGTCAGTACAAGAAAGAGAAAGGATCGTGATCCTGACTTTGATATAAGCGTACAACTGAGCTCGTTTCGCAATGAAATGATGGATTTCATGAATAAATTTGCCAACACCCAAAAATCTGAAACTTCTCGAATAAACAGCAGCTGTGCCGAAATTAAAAATGAATTAGCCGACCTGAAACTTGCAACAGGGAATCTGGACACAAAATTTGAAAAAATTGAACATGAAATGATGACCATAAAATCTCAAAACTCTGAAATGCGAAATAAAATACAAAAGTTAGAAAATGAACTCGATTTATTAAGAAATAGTGAAAACCCTACGCAGCCGGAGGTAAGCCATCTACAACACGTTATCAACCCGCTTGTCGCTTCTCGCGAGGACATCATCCTTGAGTCGTATGATCGAGTTAGACGCATGCACAACATTTTATTAGTGGGAATACCAGAAATTAACAACAAAGACACGACCGCTAGGCAAGAGCATGATATGAATGAAGCATTAAAAGTTCTTCAGACCATACATAATACATGCCCATCACCGAGCAAAGTATTGAGATTAGGCAAATATAACCCTTCAAAAAATCGACCTTTAAAAATATTCTTTGCATCGGCGGATACTGCAAAATATTTGTTACGTAACAAATCGAGGCTGAACAATAGTTTTCGCCTATACAGTGACCAAACGCCTGCCCAAAAAAAACATTTAAATGACCTAAGGGAGGAATTGGCCCGTCGTGAAGCCAATGGAGAACTGAATTTAACCATTAAATATATAAGAGGAACGCCGAAAATAACTGAAAACACTCCAAAAAACTTAAAAAATTAGAACTGGCGGAAACTATCATCTACGAGTCGGCACATTACATAACGAATACTTATCAGGATTTATTTAAAAGCAAATCGTCGCTTAAATTTTTCTATGCTAATATTAGAAGCATACGCGCATCTGGAAAATTTGATGAATTAAAGTGCATTCTTACCTCAATAAATTCACCAGTCCACCTTATCATCTTAACGGAAACATGGATCGAGTCCGAAGCGGAAGCTATTTTTTATCAACTACCGAACTATTCACATATATATAATATAAGAACCGATAAGCGTGGTGGCGGAGTATCGGTCTATGTTCACAGCAGCCTGAAATATGACGTCACAGAAGAACTATACAATCTTGGAATGCACTACGTTTGGATATATTTACCGAAATTCGCCTTACACGTAGGAGCTATCTATAAACCGGATAAAAGAAACTCATCTACGTTTTTGGATACCTACTTGCTACAATTGGAACAAAGAAAACGAGGAATTGTTTTCGGTGACTTTAATATAGACTTGCTTTCAAATGACAATGATACTAGAATGTACTTGAGCACATTAGAAGAATCAGGGTATGACGTCATGAACCTAATTGATACTGATCACTGTACTCGTGAAGCAACCACAAGCAAAACTATCTTGGATCACGTCTTTACCAGTGTGAACACAAATCTATATAATTTTACCCTAATAGATGCCCCTCTATCAGATCACAAGCAGATTGCAGTCGAAATATTAAACCAAAGACACAATCAAAAACGGATAATACCCTACACATCTGTTGACTTCCCGGAATTATGCAAAAGCGTTGAAGCAACCAATTTAGATTCTGTTGATCTCACCTATTTATGTCTAGAAAACATAATTAAATCTAATATAATAAAAAATACAGTGTGCAAATCAAAAATTCAGAATGCACCAAAAGAAGATTGGATAAACAAATTTATAATAGACAAAATTAATAAAAGGAATGTGCTGTGGGCTCAACAAAAGAATAATAGCAGCTTGAAGAATGAATTTAAAACTGTAAGAAATAATTTGCAAATACTGATAAAGAATACGAAAGAAAACTTTTATTCTGAAGCGTTTACAAGATGTCAAAGTAGCCCGAAAAAAATGTGGAACTTGATAAATACACTTGTTGCAAATAAGGTCAAAGACATCTGTGCTCCTCCAAAACTTATATTAAACTCTGTTCTTATTGAAGATGGTAATCAAGTTTGTAATATATTTAATGAGTTCTTCGTAACAGTCGGCTCTCTCCTATCGAACAAAATACCAAAGTCTGCACAAAATAATAAAAACTACGTATTGCCATATATAAATAACACTCCCAATATAACACTAAATGAACTAAACCCTTGCACAGAAGATGAAGTCACTTCTGTAATAAATAACTTGAAACAGGACACTAGTAAAGGATTAGATGAAATAAGTACCAAATCGATAAAATGTATTAAACATCTGATATCTAAGAAGCTTGCATACTGTATAAACTTATGTTTTACATCAGGTAATTTTCCCGACAGCCTCAAGGTGGCAAAAGTGACACCTATCTTTAAAACAGGCTCGCGAACCGATCCTGGGAATTATCGACCGATCTCCGTCCTACCCGTGATGTCCAAAATTTTCGAAAGAATTATTTACAACCGATTAAATGAGCATTTACGAAAAATTAACTTTATAACTCAAAACCAATACGGCTTTCGAAAACATTCCAATACATTATCCGCGACAGTCGATCTCATTACTAAAATCAAAACCAGTATTGATCAAAAAAAATTTTGTTTAGGTATATTCATAGACTTAAAAAAAGCGTTTGATACTGTTAGCCACGAACTGCTCCTACAAAAGCTTGAAAACCTAGGCGTCGCTGGATCAGCATATGATATATTAAAATCTTATTTGAGCAATCGTTTCCAGACTGTAAAGATCGGCGAACACACTAGTGACCTTTTAGAAACCAAATGCGGAATTCCCCAAGGGTCCATATTGGGCCCACTTCTATTTTTGATATATGTCAATAACGTGTGTAGTATAGGACTCAGCGGCGACACAACCTTATACGCGGATGACACATGCATTTTTTATTTTGGTGTGGATCTCGTACAACTCATACATAACGCACAATTAGACTTGAATAAATTTCATTCCTGGTGCCAAAATAACTTATTAACTATAAATACCAATAAGACATCGTATATGATCTTTGCCGCAAAGAATAAAACTATCCCCCAGATTCCAATTCTAACAATTAATAATGAAGTAATTCATCGTTCGCACCAAGAAAAGTACCTTGGTCTCCACTTAGATGACAAATTAAACTGGAAGGGACACATTCAACATGTAAGATCCAAAATAACCGCCTTGACCGGTGCGCTCCACAAAATAGCTGGATGTGTCCCACATAAAGTAAGAATGACTGTATACAACTCTCTAGTAAAATCGCATTTACAATATCTTATCGAAGTGTGGGGTTGCGCTGCCAAAACAAACTTACTAAATTTACAAAGATCACAAAATAAATTAATTAAATGTCTGTTTAGATATAACTATCTTATGAATACCGAAACACTATACAAAAAAACTAAACTATTAAATATAAAGCAACTGTACACTTATAATACTTGTAATCTAATTAAAAAAATCCTTACGAATAAGATACATACAAACATTACATTTACAAAAAGAAATTTCAGACATAGCTTAAGAAATGCAGACAAAATAAAGCTTTTCAAACACAGAACTGGATACGGTAAACGGAATATCTTGTCCGAGGGAGCACAGTTGTACAATAACCTACCTAGTGAACTGAAAAAGTGCCAAATAATAAAAACATTTAAAACCAAATTACGACAATTTATTAGTGATAATATATACTAAATGTTATCAAAAAGCTGGATGTAACTATTTATAAGATTTTGCTTTAGTTTAAGCTCATTGTAAGTGAATTTTTGTTCTTAATGAGTAATAAAGATCTTTAAACATAATTAACCTAAAAATAAATCTATATACATGATTCACGATATGTGTCAAAACAAGAAATGTTATTGAAAGTGAGCCATATTTGTAATTTTTTTTTGTTTTCTACATGCACGGAATAATTTGATGCGGTTATAATAACAGTAATAGTGCAAGTAATCACCCAGTAGTAATACAAAATAAACAAGCACGAAGCTAAGCGCCATAACTGTCGAGATATGCCTAAAATATTCTGGATTGTACCTAGTCATAAATGGAATGGAAAAACTAGCATAACTAGATAATTATCTTTCTATGAATATAAGAATTATAAGGCCTAGCTACAGGATAACTGGTATAATTGGACCTCGAAGTTAGAATGAGAAATGTTTTATTAATTATACAGAGTGTAATATACAATTGTTTTTTTTGTGCTTATTTAATTCTTCTTTAGCGTATATCTTCTTCATAGATTTAAATTACTCTTTTCTACGTGAGTCAGCGTAATTTAATGTAATATATTATAATCATTTTCTATTGTATTTTCAGGGTAAATACCTCTAATACCGAACTGTTTCAATTGTTGAGACAAATTTGTATTCGCAAAGTTCAGTTTCCATTGCACTCAATATAATTGAAACTAAAACATAAATTAAAACGTCTCATACCAAAATACTTCCCAAATTCACTGCATGTTATTGGAAGCGCCTATTTAGTAACTAAGTATATTATAATATATGTAATCTGACCTGAGAGACATTCCATAAAAAATCCAGGAAGGTTATTTTTATTAAGATTATTAGTTCAGCTAAACTTTTTCTCCAGCTGAATATTACTAAACTTCTGTGCTCTAAAACGTATCCCCACTTTTGCTTCACTCCGTATAATCTGGTTCACTTGGCCTAGGAGTTATGTAAGCGACACCAACAGAAGACAGTCGAGCAATCCATATCAATTACTCGTCTCTCGCGCATTTTGAAAGCGCGCGCGCACAAAAACTCACCACGGCTAATCGCAGCCATTATCCCTATAGGGTATACGAGACAGAGTATTTTACAGATGTAACCCCCTTATTCATTAGTCTCCAAGCCGCTAAGTATTGTTTGTCTCTTTCTGTCTTATCAATTTGTCTATAAGATCGTAAGGGACAAACAATACTTAGCGCGGCTTGCTAAGTCAGGATACGTTTCTGATTAAAGGGGCTAGTAGATTTTTCCTTCGTACTTTCACGGAAATGTCAGAAATCATACGGAAATGTCCAAGTACGAAGGCAAGTATAGACTTATAGTTTATATACCAGATGCTGGCAAATAAGTATAGAGGGCACTTGATGGTAAGACGCTATGGGCCTATGAACCTTGCAAATTATGTTAAAGACTCACTGCGCATATAACGTACCTACATTCAGACGTTAAGAAAATAGGTAGACTGTCAGTGGATGTACAGTCTAGCTAGAGCATAAATATGTACCTATACAATTTGTATGCCATTGACTATACCTAGGTACCTAAGTACCTGTCTTTGATATTTATATTTTTTTACAAAAACGTCTGCTATTTTATTTTAACTTTCAAATCCGGAGGGAAAGATAGGGCTTGGGTTAAAAAACAAAATAATCTCTAATCTTACTTATATAACTTCATAACATGAAGTCCGCCTTTTGTATGATTTTTATTCTGTACAATAAATATTAAATAGATAAATAACGGCCAGTTAGCAAAGTAACAGTATTTAATGCCATTTTACGTTTATCAAGAGCATTAAAATTAATATGAACTTTGCTCGTTAAAATTAACATCAGTTTTATCAGTCTCTGTGTAACAGTTTATAGTGACTAGATTAGGTATATGACCTCTCTACCGTAAACCAGGCATTTAATCCCAAAGATAAATCTCTGATCTGTTTTTGAATTTTCTTCTCATTTTACGTTTTTATGAAGCTTTTATGAAGCGGGAGACTTAAAAATAAAAAAAAGCCTTTTATTTCCCATAGTTAACCATAGAAATTACAGAAAAGTGCATACATTACATTAGAAAAACAAAGTTTATATAAAGACAATCAATTTAAATATATTATAATATAAAATATACTTTTCTCAAACATGCAATGAAAATATTGATGTTATGTTCCTTATAATAGGCAAAGTATAACGTTTCAGGTGCGACTAGGACAAGAGGTTGTTAATGGAATTCAATACAAGTCTAACAAGGCCTAGGCCGGCAAAATGCTCTTTTTGAATTCCATTTCACATACATTTGTGGCATAAGCATATATCACGACAGTCTGCCACTATGCATATAAAAAAAATAAGTTTGGTGTTTTTGTTTTTCATTTCATTGCATGTTTGAGAAAAGCACTATAAATACCTACCTCGGCCGAAAATATGGGGTTGCCCGCCTCAGACCTATCCGGCCTCGTTTCGCTCGGCCATCTATATGTCTTCGGCCGGCAGCCCCGTTCGTCCCGGCCTCTATAGTAATGTACTATTGTGCTTTTTGGGTAAGTCCTTCTTGGGATATAGGCCTCCTCCATTTCAGCAGCCAGAAGACATATATAATAATATTAATTGCTTGTGTTCAGGCTATCCCCCACTCTACAAAATTCGATACATATTCGTTCGTTACACAAAAAGTGATTCGTGGAAATTCGTTGATTTCGTAGAGTGGGGGATAGAATGAGCATTCGCTCGTTTGGTCTATATCCACCTTAACAAGTACAACTGACTAACTATACCAGTATACCTACTAGATACTAATTTGTAGACACCCTATCTGAGTAGATTTTGGGGACTAGCCATACCAAATTGCCTTTTTCTGAAGTCTCTGTCAAATCTAAGCTTACTCTGCGCAGGCGCCAAGACGGTATATGGTGCGCAAAAACCTGCGCAAGGCGGAGACCAGTTCCGTCGGAGTCGACGATTATATTTATTCTAATACTGCATGATACTTGCAGCCAAACGACATCCTTGTTACAGCCTTGGTTATAAAAATAAGTCGTAATATTAGACGTTTTTATTACTTAGGGCGTTTTCAAAAAAGCTGATTTATTATAAAATTTGAAAAATAAATCCCAAAATTTTTGTTTCCGTTACGCTACGCACATAATGTAATGGATTCTATACGTATTACATTATTTTTTATTTTCTAGATCGAATCAGTTCGTGATTCTGATACGAATAACCTACACGTCCAAATCTGGAAGAATAATCTTCAGGATTTCATAAAAGCTCCCTTAGGTTGAATTGTCGTGTTATGTAATTAAGTACGTACATTGTCTAAAAATATTACTAAAACTTGTTATTATTGTTGTATTCTGGCCATTCTTTCCGCAACTCGACATCAAACGTGCCTATTTTGCGTAGTCCCAACTTTAAAGTTTATCTTAGCATAATCTACTGTGCGTGCTTTTACATTTTGTAGAATATTCATTGGTAACTTTTTTCATTATTTCCCTGTTCACGATTACGAGGTTAAACTATTAATGACTTGAGCGAAGTTATTCCGGCAACGTAGTCCTCTGGACGCAGACGGTTGAATTCGGGTCCAATCGAATTTTCAATATACATGTCATATAATATAAATTGATAATAAGATCACCGTAGCTTTTATACAAGGTAATTGTTTATTCACGGCCAAACTTTAGGGGGTTGATTCTAAGGTCATATTTATTGATGAACTTTTACTAAGGGATCGACATTCGATTCGATCAAAAACAAAACCGGCCAAGTGCAAGTCGGACTCACGCGCGAAGGGTTCCGTACCATTATCAATTTATCGTTAAAAAATACAGTTAAATCAACCTATTTCAAAAACTATAGGAGATAATTTAATCAAACCAAAAATCGTTGATAGAGTTTATTAATACCTATTCATAACATATTTTTTTTTAGAATTTTATACCACGTAGTTTAAAAAATAGAGAGGGGGACACACACTTTTCAGACTTTGAGAGCTGATATTTCGAAAACGGTTCACTTCAATCAAAATGAGATTTATGAACCTTCATATGATTTTCAAAGACCTTTCTATAAATACCCCACACGCTTATATATACAGGGTGTAATCGATAAGTGTTTACAGGCCATAATTCCGTAAATATGAGAGGTATCAGAAAACTTTTAACTGATATCGAAAGTACGTTACCCAACGAGTAAAATTACACTAACAACTTTTTCTAAATAAATGAAGTAATATTAAAAATACTAAGTTAAAATGCTCCCATACATTGAGTATGACGACTTACAGCCTTACAGAATGTCGGGTGTCGTAAGAGATAAAATTGTTAGAGATTCGTTATTTGTACGAATACATGCATTGTAATAAAATAATAATACTACCGTTTATGAAATAATTAATCTAACATTTATTCTTAAATGAAAAGTTTGTTATCTTTGAATGAACGGTTACCTAATAAATGTATGGAAGGGTTTGAAGTAAATTGGGATATTTCTAATTTTATTTTAAAAAGTTATTAGTGTAAATTTACTCGTTGGGTAACGTACTTTCGATATCAGTTAACAGTTTTCTGATATCTCTCATATTTACGGAATTATGGCCTGTAAACACTTATCGATTACACCCTGCATGTCTAAAAAAAAATTCTATCCCTCAGTTACATGTATGGAGGGCCCCTACCCCAATGTTTTTTTTTACAATATAGTATCATAATCCTGTAGCGGTTCATACAACATATATCCTTACCGAATTTTATTACTGTAGCATTTATAGTAAATCGGCTGTGACAGACGGACAGACGGCCATGAAGAATCTAAAAGGGTTACCCTAAAAATATGACGTCCATATATTTCAGCCTACTAATATAACTCAGGATTTGTATGGAACATCAGATTTCTTATAAATTTCATCAATATGACCTCAGAATTAGCCGTGTGGTGACGGCAGTAAGAATACATTTGTCACCATCCCAACTCCTCCTTCGGGTGTCGTTAGAGTCGAGTAAGGGATTGAAGTGTCACTGACCATTATTTGACAAAATATTGGTGATGGGCAGCAGCGTCATCATAGTCGACACATTACTGCGATCGCCAATCCGCTTGCCCAGCGTGGCGATTATGGGCATTTACCTCCTAATGCGTCTATACGCATAGTTAATAGGAGAGGCCTATGTCCACAGTGGACTATCATAGGCTGATGATGGATGGATGGACCTCAGAATTAACCCTCTAAATTTTAAACGATGAATAAAAAATGAACCAGTTTAATATGTATAGGATGTAACTTTATACTGTAAATATTTTAACGTCTTCTTTCGTGTTTATGTAAGACATTGTGTTTATCACAAATAATAATCTATATATTCTTCCCTTTTTAAAAATAATATTTATTATTCACATGCCTTCGAGCCAAAACGTTTGTCCCATAATGTACCTATTCCCGGGCTAGTGCTATCAGAGAAGCGGCTTCTGTTCTCAAAAATATCTGAACATGAGCTCCAACACCGTGTCAATAGAAGGTTGCTCAAAAATTATATCAGAAAATTACCAAAAGCGCATTTGAAGAAATATCCCTCGATTTCTAAAAGATCCAATCTTCAGAACCCAACTTGGTGTCAACGGGACCATCTCGGCGTTATACATATTCGATCACAAAAAAATTAAAATCGGTTCACGATTCTCGGAGATATCGGGTAACATACATACAACAATAAAAAACAGTCGAATTGAGAACCTCTTCCTTTTTTTGTAGTCGGTTAAAAACCTAGAGTACTATTTTTATAGGATACTTATATCTTTGTGAATGTTTCTCATTACTTCCAATAAACATGCAAATTAAAAGCATAACTCCCCCAGACATGCCGTTAGACGTCCATCCGTCCGTCTGTACTTCACTCTACAACAGCACAGTGAATAGCATATTTCCAGTACATTAACGGTGCTGGCTCATTTTACTCCGGTACCCGTCATACATATTAGTTTCTTGCCGTGCCCTCGCAAGCTCGCGATATTACTGTTAGAATAAAATTGTACAGGAAATAAAAAAAAAATAGGACCTTACAAGTCCGTAGTTCTTGTTTCCATTTAACTCCCTCTAGTCATACAGGGTTATTTTTAATTCACCGTTAAAATTTTAGAGGGTTGATTTTGTGTAACTTACTATGTATGAATCAGCTCTTATGTATGAACTTTTACTATAGGACCGACATCTGATACGAGAAAAAATCTGATGTCCCCTTAAAATTTGATCGGTAACAAAAAAATCAGCGTGTATAACCTTAGGGGCGGAGATAGTTCAATTACTTCGTGACCTTCGTGTCCCTTTTTAGATTGTCATATCAGTATAAAATAATAATTGGACGTTTATGAACAGGCTATAAAATTCTCCTAGATACCTACAATACGAATTATATTAATATCAACATATAGTAATGAAATATGAAGAAGATACTGGTTTACATTATTTTACTGTGATCAGTAACGAGGGGAAATATGAAAACGCATCATCACATGATCTGACAACCATTATGACAACCTCTTATCTTGCTCAATTATATCACTTTAATAACAACCTAATTGCCAGCGCATAAAGTAAAATTTTCGCTTATCTACAAATAATTGTAAGGGTTTATCAAAATGTTGAGGGTAGACATAATAAAGGATTGACCTGAGACTGCATTAGTCGAGTCTGGCGACATCTCTCGGGAGTTTCAGGTTAGTTACGTTTGCTTTTCTTCCTAATTGGATTACTATCATAATGGGTTTAGGTACTATAGGTAATTATAGATGTTATTTAAGTTGTCTACCTCTGAAATAAAACTATGAAAACGGATAAACTCGAGTATATTAACTAATTTTAACTTCATTCCGACGTTTCGAACACTTTACAGGGTTCGTGGTCTGCGGATGACTGATAATGCAGGAAATTTGATAAATCTACCTCCATCAAAATAAGAATTTCTAGTATATCCTTTATTTTGGGTTGCGTTGGTTAATAAATCCCGGAATTAATCATTCAAAACCAATTTAAAAAATCTATGTGTTTAATTCTTTCATTAAAACATTACAGAAGGAAACGGTAACAGTATACATTATAACTTAGTACAATCTCCATCAGATATATTCGAGCGGCCACCATGCTGAAAAATATTCAAACATGAACTCGCCCTATCGATGGAGACCTGCTTAGATATTTATGAGCACCCTGACCTCGTGGATATACCTGGTGACATTGTTGACTGTACAATGATTGATTTAGTTTAACGACTCGATCCAGGATAGATGAGCAGAAACCCTGATGAAGGCACTTGGTCTCCCATCCCCACAGTTAAGGGATAATGTTGTGCCGACACCAATCTGAAAATAATGAGTTTTTATCAAAAACTCTCACTCTAATGCCCCGGCCACGACATTGGTCTAAGGTTACCAGCGGCGAGCGAATTCATGAGTTGGAGCGGGATGCCGATATGGATACGACTGATACGAGAGGGAGCACCATAGATACGTTTTCCGCTAAGCCGGTCGCCTTAGACCGATGTCGTGGCCAGGGCATAATGACGCCTTCGTTTGATGACAGAGAGGAAGCCTCGAGGTTTGCGAGTTTCGATTTTCGCGGTAGTAGGCCAGTTTTGTAAGTCACAGATTAAATTATATGTCAATGTGGTATGTAGTGTTTAAGCCAGTTTCACACTGTGTGCAACGCGACGCGTTCGATGTAAATGTGATGCCAGCTATCGTGCGTATTTTTATTATTATTTTATATATACAGGCATGTTTTGTGTTTAGTTTTAAGTCATTTTGTATTAATGTTTACTTGTTTGCCAGCGTGGTCGCCTCGTCGGCCAGTGTACATACCTGGTGGGTCACAACGGAAGAACAGCGCTGGCTTAGCTAGCTACATGCTGAGTTGTGACCCTTTTGTGGCAAGCTGCTGTTGTGTGCTTATTTGTAAGATGTGTATATTATATAGTTCAATGTGCTTGTCGTGAATACATTTTATTTCATTTTTTTATTTCATTTAAAAAAATACTAATTTTGTGACTGGTAATAACATGTGCCGTGTGGTGACTGCAGTAAGAATACATTTGTCACCACCCCAACTCCTCCTGCGGGTGTCGTAAGAGTCGACTAAGGGATTGAAGTGTCCCTGACCGTTATTTGATAAAATATTGATGATGGACAGCAGCGTCGTCATAGTGGACATATTACTGCGATCGCCAATCCGATTGCCCAGCGTGGTGGTTATGGGCATTTCCCTCCTAATGCGTCTATACGCATAGTTAATAGGAGAGGCCTACGTCCAGCAGTGGACTATCAAAGGTTGATGATGATGTGATGAATAACAAGTGCAGATTCTTGTAATCCTACACCACTAAGTACTAAAAAAGCTTGCGCTTACCCCTGCAATTTGAATAACTCAACGTGGACGTGACTGAAAGAAGGAGCCACGCATGTAACTATTAAGTTAGCGTGTCGCTTCAGCCGCTGGTCCTAGTCGCATTTTCTACTGTACAGCGAACGAGCGACAAAACACTTAACTAGGGAATTTTATGCAATTCACAAATGCCACAAAATAATGATATTAAAATATTTTATATCAAAACGTGAATAGTGTAACTAAGCAGAAGGCAGAATTTCAAAGATGTAAATAAAGAAAATATACAAGATGATTTTGTATGCAATCCTTCTTAGTATATCAAGAAGTGACGTGATGTCACAAGTCAAAAGAAACAGAAAAATAAATACTATGAAGGAGGATGCTTTATCAAACAAGCCGTTGGGCTTGTTTGATAAAGCTTCATAGGTAACCCAAAAATAACCTTTTCATTTTCTTGAGTAAAGAATATGTGAAAGGTTTTATAGGGTAGGTATTTAACAATTTAAGGAGCCAATGACAATTGTCTTTTTTACATTTGCCATTTCCATGTTCATGTCACTTTATCGTGACATCCATAGTATGACTATAACGTCGGTCGGTTGACAACCAAAACTCACTAACAAGCAAATACCTACTTGAAATAGAGATCGTATCTAAATTCTGATTCAATACTGACATAAGAGGTTGTGACGAGTAGTGACTCTAGTGACAATTTTATAGTGAGTTTTGCTTGTCAGCTGACGATAATATGTCAGGCAATCTTCTCAACGGCTCTGTAATCGTTCTATGGGACTTACAGACACAGTACAAAGTTCTTTAACTACAGATTTCAAAAGGGGAATGTCCAATTCGTCCATATTAGTCTATTAGTCAATCGAGAAACTAGCGAGGTGAAAGATTAAAAGGTTAAAAACATACCAATGTAGGAACTCCTTGGATGTTCAGCACCAAAGGGCCACCATCGTCGCCGATGCAGATTCCTCGGCCGCCTTCACCGCTAGTACAGATCGCGTCAGGAATTCGGTGTGTGTGAAAGAATCGTTCGTGACAGACGCTCATGTCAACTATAGGGACGGTGGCTGCGGTCAAATGCTGCGTTAAGGACGGCTCAGCTTCTGCAAAAACATTCTTTTGTCAGAGGGGATTTTCTCCATCAAATTTTTTTTGATTGGCTTCTATTAGTGGTAATCATCTGACCTTTATTCTTGATTCAGATTTAAAAATATTCATCATCCTTGATACCAGATAGCCTCGTATTGCGTAGTATACCTACGTCTTCTCGTAGACAAAGTTTGACTTAATCCAAAATGAATTGATTACAACTATGGCCGTGCGGAGACGGCAGTAAGAATACTTTTGTCACCACCCCAACTTCTGGTGTCGTAAGAGTCGACTAAGGGATTGAGGTATCACTGACCATTATTTGCTAAAAGATTGATGACGCAGCATCATCGTAGTGGACACATTACTGCGATCGCCAATCCGCTTGCCCAGCGTGGCAATTATGGGCCTTTACCTCCTAATGCGTCTATACTCAAATACGCTGATGTATTGAATTTATCTTGATGCAAGATATCCTGGTATTATTTAGTATACCTAAGCCTTCTCGTATAATCATATCTTCATATCTGTGGAAACCTTTAATTGGCTTGTTTGATAACTAATTTGTAAAACCTAGTCTTAGTAATTTTAGTTGTTGGTTTACCGAATAAAATAAAATAAATAAATAATCGGTTTGGCTTCATCTCAACATGAATGGATTACAACTATTATCTTCTACTGTGGCCCTTCAAAGTTGGTAATATGTATATTGCACGTACGTACCCTCGTAAGGCAGACCGTATCCAGTTATCAGGCCGGATTCCCCGACGTAGTTATTTAAGTCGTTGAGGGGAAGAGCGATGGGCTGAATAAGATCTGTCAAAAATCAAACAAATACCACATTGCATTGGAATTGGTGATCAAACACACATCCAGAAATTGGTGTAACGATTCAAAAGTCTTTGTTGCTATGCCTACTTGAATATAGAATCGTTTGAGTTTTACTTTGATTGTTTTTGGCCGGCATTAAGTAGTTTTAGAATTATAACTAATGTGAGATTCAAACATAATTATTAAAATATTTTCGAACCGGGTTATTCAGGGTCAGAAGATGCTCCGGACGAAGACCCTCTTAATGGGTCGAAACATGTCGAGCAGTTATCGACTTAAATACGTGAGTGACCCGGTTCGATAATATTTTAATAAGCATTAAGTAGATATTACATTTCTTCGACACAGTATAAAGTTAAATAGTTTTAAGTTTGCTTTGATTGTGGCTCTCGATTTTAGGAAATGAGAGTAATTTACTACATACTACACTAAAGATAATTTTAACATTACTCAATCAGAAAGTATACAGAATAATGCTTAAGTAGGTTATCAAGTAAACATGTAAACGAAATAAGACAATAGATTTTATGTACGAGTATGAGTATGAATCTAAACTTACTTGAAAGTGTAACAGCATCAATACGAATAACAGCAATATTGGCTTCACCATACCAATTATCGTACTCCTTCCACCTTGGATGAATTTCGATATCAGTAGTAAACCTTCTTTCCCCGCCTGTGTAGATCTTATTGGTCCCATGTACCGTCTGGATTAAGTCGATGTGAAGGTAAGTCTCTTCGTCGTAGCAATGAGCTGCAGTGAGGACGCGAGTGGGGGAGATGAGACTGCCACCGCAGTACGACCAATAGATGAAGAAGACTTTCATAAGGACTGCCACCTTAAAAAAAAATTGACTAGGTTTAATGTCTGTCATCGATTAATTATTCGGAGGATTGCATTTGTAATAGCATGATGACTGGCAAGTCAAATCAACATCTATTTTCGAAATGTCAAAACTATGGCTACAAAATTTTATATAAAAAATCACAAAAATTACGTCACGTTTGTATTCCTACTGCCAAATGACCTACTCTTTTAAGTTCTTTCCAATTTAAATTAGCTAGAAGTTCTGTTCGAAAATTAATGCAATACGGGTATTATGTCGTGCAAAATGTGAAATAATTTATTTTTACTACAGTCAACAATCCTATTTCCAAAATAAATATTAGAATTTCACTTACGTGGTAAGGAACCTCACTGATATCGACTACATTTCCATCTGAGATTCTCAGATTCAACGTATTTTCACCTTGTTCTTCAGCCAATTTCAACTGCCTAGCCAAAGGAATGCCTACTTTAGCGTGGTAGTTACCAGGGGCATATTTGGCATGCGCGTGCGACGCCGCTACTACCAAAGCTACTATCAGTAATACCTTCATTGTTATCAAGTAAGGTCTGAACAGCAATTCATCCTTTTATAAGTCTGTTTAATCTTGATTCAATATCAATCTGTTCCGTGTGTTGATTTGAGTCATTTGTTAAATTAAATTAAAAAGATAAGTAGCAGGATTTATGTAGATACATCTAGTTATGAGTGTATTAATTTTCTTACTTTTCAACATTTTATCTAATCTTGTTTTAGGCTGAAATATTCCCTTTTAATTTAATTACATTTTTATCTGATAACGGCGGAAAATTATCTTTTTGTATAGTTGCCTAGGTTACCAAATAGATATTATATTGAATTATACTTAAATTAATTAGTTTTTTGAGTTAGCACAAATAGATGTAATTATAAATGATTTTCCCTCCCAAAAAAAAAAAAAAAAATTATAATTGGACTGGAGCATCTTTTTGTATCATGTTTGTATCAAGCAAGTGACACTGCTCTCCCGTAGGTGGTAACAATTTTATGTAATTATGAACAATAGCTATAGCTTAAAACGAATGTAAAACTATTTACCTAAGGTTATATAAAAAAAAATATATATTTAATTAGTTAAAAATTAATTTTTGATGCGTGGGTCCAAAATATATGAAAAAATCTTATACCTATGCTATTTTAAAATAAAACTATCTGCAATGTTATTCACTAAGGAAACCGCCTTACTGTCAGCGCTGTGTCAGCGCTGCGGCAGCGTCGAGCCGAAAAATGGTATTCACTAATGTACTTTAAACGACACTAGTGCTCGGCGACGAATGCGGCGTGAGCTGGAACCACACTGCGTCGAGAGTTTGACGTTTAATGTACGAACTTCGTATTCTCTAACGAAAAACAGAGACGAACTCGCCCACAACCTCGCTCACAGCCTCGATTCCTAATGTCAAATCAAACAGCTAGGATTTTAGACAAGGCTGTCTCGACGTCGAGCTCGTTGACGAACGCAGCGTCGAATGTGTGAATAGGAGGATAGCATAGCTGGAACATAATTGCCCCGGCCGTTTTTGAATACCTATGGAACCCTACACTGAGCATCGCCCGACATGCTCATGGACGGTTTTTTCGCTCTGTTATCACGACTTCCGATCGGATATGCAATATCACCTTCCACTTGACTATCTGTACCTACGCGGTTGAAAAATGATTCAGTAAATTTTAGTTTTTCTTTCCGATATGAGTAATTATAGGCAAGTTATCTTAGATTTTTAAATTAATATTCGACATTATCTTAGTTACTAATTCGATGCGTAATCAATTACCTATCTAACCCAGCCTACTGCGTGTACACATTTTTAAAGGTGTAAGTGATGAGCAGGGTTCAGAATTCAGATATCTCGTAGCACGGTAAGACGTTAGAGAACCACGGAGTCAATTTTAACAAAGTCAACGTTTCATTTTATCTACGCGTTCGTCTATGAATGTTACAAACTAGAAGCTTACCCCCTTATTCATAAACGTCTGCTAACTTAACAAGCCGCTAAGTATTGTTTGTCCCTTTTGCTCTTATGGACTCATTATTAAGACCGAAAGGGACATACAATTATTAACGGCTTGTTAAGTTAGCAGACGTTTATGAATAAGGGGGTTAGTTAATAATATTTTTTGTTTGTGTGTTTTTTACGTGATATACTACATAGTGTGGCAGTCTTTTTTTCATTTAAAATATTGTTGAATTAAATTCCAAATTAGATTTATTTCGTTTATAATCAACTTTTGGAATGAGTGAATGTGAGTATATGTATGAGTTGACTTTTATGTTAAAATCGACTCCGTGGTTCTCTATCGTCTCACCGTGCTACGAGATATCCGAACCCTGGTGATGAGCAAGCCGAATGGATTACAGCAGACGTAGCCAAGGGGTGCCATTTTGCAATCGTATACATTGCGATAAGTCACGTGACCATAATAATGTATGGCAGTGACACGTGACTTTTCGTACGAATCTGTCATTCTCATACATTTATTAGGTATTTATTGCTTATCGTATACGATTGCATAATGACATCTTGGCTACGCCTTCAGGCCTACTGGTCCTACTACCGCAAACTCCGATATCCGCAAATATCCAGGAATTGTATCATTCACGAACGAAGGCGTCATTAGAGTGACAGAAAAATCCTCAAAATTGGCGGATTTCGGATGTCGCGGTAAGGCCACAGATACCATCTATATAGGCATTAAGTTTTTATTGGCGTGACGTGTCATTTTGACACTTATTTTTTAAACCGTGGTAGCTAAGGTCTTGACCACACCCGCGTATATTTTTTTTATTGGCAAATATTTGACCCGCCTACCGCCCGGTGATATTTGGTGAGGTATCGAAACTCGCGTGATTTATACACAAGCCTTTAACCGCAATTACTCTTATTAGACGATTGGTTTCCATTAAAAATATACCGTGTATTAATTGATTTCTGTTAAATTTAAGGGAAGCTTATTTAAGTCAAAAATAATCAATTTCTCTAAGAAACTAGTGTCTTAACTCTTATTGTTATTGAGTTATTAAAAAAAATAGTTTAATGACTGAACAAGTGTATTGCAACCTTTATTACATTCCCTGAGATCTTTTTCTTAAGGTTCTCTCACACTTGCCATTGCAATTATTAGGTATGAATGCGAAAAAAAAAATATACAAAATTAACAAAAGTTGATATACCAAGCAACTTCTATTGTCCTAAGTAACCTGTCCAATTTAACGGAAATCAATAAAAACACGGTGTATAATAAGATTGTTTCTATACTTTTAGCTTCGAGTACCTATCTCTAAAGTCACATAAGCCCAGTAATTGCCTTTTCTACTTAACCGTACTTATACGTTAAAACATATCACCTCCGGAATCCTGACAAATCCTCTTAACTCCAACTTGCACTAAATAAGGGTTCATTAAATTAGCACTTCGCGCGGAGCTATAATTGTGTTATCCGGGTTTTACCCGGGTGCGGAGTCTATCCGGATATAATGTAGTTTTGAGAAAGGACACATTGTCGGCTGTCGATTAAAAGATATTGCCTTTAACAGAAAGTAAGCCTCAACATGTCAGTCTTCGTAGCTTAGTTGGTAGCAATGTCTATGAAGCTGGATGATCCGGGTTCAAATCCTGGCAAGGACAATTATTTATGTGTTTGTTACAAATATTTTGTTCCTTGGTCATGAGGTTTGTATGCGTATCTACCTTTATACAATAGGTATGTATATCGTCGCATAGTATCTACAAAAATACAAGCCTTAATCGAGCTTACCGTGGACCTGCCTGTAGAATGCCTGTAGGGTTAGTCTACAGGCATTCTGTATTTGACTCATGTAATCTTTTAATTTATCTACACCTAGTCACAAGGTTCAGGAAGAGTTGGGGTGGTGACAAAAGTATTCTTACTGCCGTCACCATACGGCGTAGGTACTCTTAACCATCAACAAACGTCAACAGATCTATCATTTTGACCACCAAATCGCTTTTACGAAATGAGCAACGAGATACATCAAGCCGTGAAAGCGTCCGAAAACCCAAATGATAGTGATCACCCCATCCGTTACCCTATCGATGACGTAAGGGTTAACCCGGATATAAGTGGGCAGTCGGTGAGTTATGGCATCATTGAGGGTTTTATTACGATGTCACTGGTAGTTTTTAACCGACTTCGAAAATGCTCAGTAAGGTCATGCGGGGCAAATAAAACTATGTATGAGGTAAATTCAACTAATGGACATAATTTCTTTTAATCTGTTTTTAAGAACTTTTGGAAGATACCAAGAACATGCTTTGTTTTAAAAGCAACACAATAGTAGGTAAGTATGATCTTTTTACAAATTAAGAGTAGGTATTCCAATTAGTCGGATTTACCTCATATGTAGGTAGGTAGTTGCATTTGCCCCGCATAACCTTACTGCGTATGTGTCGTTTTCATTTGAAAGATAATTATGCCGCCTACAATAAGTGATGAAGTACACAAATAATGCCCTCGACTGGATCCGAACTCGTAATCTTCAGCTTCATAGGCAGGGTCACTACCAAGTCTACCAACTAGGCTACGGAGGCTGACATAGTTGGTTTGTGATTGTCACTAAATTGTAATTTTTTTATTTTATTATTATTAATAAAATCATGACCTTTAGAGACCTTTTATATCTCTAAATCTTATTTTTCTCTTTATTCTGACAACTAGAGGCCTTGACATATCTAGTAGTATAGATATAGATGCTTCATAATGTTGTGAACTTGTACAATAAGAATTATTTTTGTTTATTATTATTATCCTTTATTTATCTCTCTTTTTAGGTTAGGTTTTTTATAAAAATGTCTATAAAAGTAAATTTTTTATGTAATAAATTCTTTAATGCATGTTATTTTAATAAGATGTATTATTATACTGTTTTTAAAAAACAAATCCAACTGAGATTCTTCCTGGTTCTTCTCCGGAACGGTGTAGGGATAGAACAAGTGGTAGATTTTTTTTCTCTCTTGACAGTGTCAGACGATTCGAAAATGCTTATTTTATTAATAACTTGAATAAAGAATAGTTTGCCTTTGACAATAAATGTGGTTTAGCACTTTTCAACTTTATTACCATTCAATAGGGTTAAAAAGTGTTATACCTCATTTTTCTTGACTGTACAAAATCGTATTATTAAATTATGACTGCACCAATAAAATAACAATATCACATTTTATACCCCAGGTAGGCATCTTAATTGCAGGCCAATTTAATCAGAATGTTACTGATATCAGATCTCAAATGGGGGGGTGACCCCACTTGCAACCCTATCTGGAAGGGTTCCACCCCCGTAAGTGGACACCTGAGTCGTGTATTTATTGCACTAATTATGTTTTTGCATAAATATGTTGATTTTATCGCATGCCATGCAAAATTGCTTGTCAGAAACGATCGTGAAATTCTGTTGATAAGTTTCACCACCTTTTCAATACATTATACATCACACTTAGGCACTGGTCTCACCGCGGGCTACTAAGCTATGAACTATGGGCTATAAACACGAACAAAAGATACGCACTCCCGTGTAAAAAAAAGAGTCACGGCGATAGTCGCCCGACGGTGACAGCTGATTGCTGGGCGAGTATCGCCGTGTCTCTTTGCTGAAACCAATGCCTTATGAATTTCTATTACTAACCTTTCATAAATTAACTCGCTTTTTAAAAACAGTTGTGGTTGGTCCGTCAAAGTTTTGATTGGCTATATTATACACCGTGTAACACGGAGT
>JALPQI010015943.1:0-24163 GCA_025490895.1 Thaumatotibia leucotreta | reverse complement strand
ATCATTTTCAAAGACCTTTCTATTAATACCCCACACGCTTATATACAACTAAAAAATTTTTTTTATCCCCCAGTTACATGTATGGAGGGCCCCCACCCCAATGGTTTTTTTTTACAATTTAGTATCATAATCATGTAGCGGTTCATACAACACATACCCTTACCAAATTTCGTTACTGTAGCATTTATAGTTTCCGAGTAAATTGGCAGTGACAGACGGACAGACGGACAGACGGACATGACGAATCTATAAGGGTTCCGTTTTTTGCCATTTTGGCTACGGAACCCTAAAAATGCCGCCCTCAACCCTCATAGATGATATTGAGCAATCGGATAGAATATTCGTGAAGCGAAGGTACATCATATGGATGTGTAGGTAGATACACCAGCCATTCATGGCACCTTGGTGGTCTGTTGCCCAATACATATGTTCATGCAGGGGCTGAATCACGGCCAGCTCGTGAATGGGCGCGGGCGCGGACAATGGGCTTCTCAAACGCGCCTGCGATCCTACTTTAATCTGCTCTGACACAAACTGTGACTCATGTGGCGCTACTGGCGCTGTGAACCGCATCGCTGCGGATACGTGTATTATAAGGCTGTATTAACTAAAACTAAGCAGTTCTCACACCAATCAACACACAAAACTTCTCTTATCATCTATCTTCTTGACGCCACGTTGTATCCAGTAACGTGGCATTAAAGAATTGTTATTTTTATTTGTCTTACATTCGTTCAAGAACTAGAGCAAAAACGTCTTTCACGAATATTTGCATCTCAATTACCTACTAAATATATCGATTTAAAATCTTTCACGATTATCACTCATATTTTATCGACGAGTCTGCCTGTGACGACGGGTGTAACGTCATGCCCGAACCGTCAGAATAATTTTAAGCGTAAGTTTACTCAATTATTAGGTACTTCTCATGAGCGTACCTATAGGTACGCGTAAACCGCAGTTTTTCGCAAAGATGGTAATCTAATCTAACGTGAACAAGTAACTACCGTTCATAATTACAATTTCAGTTATTTATTTAGACATTAATAACATCTATATCGACTTAGTCTTATTAGTAATGTGCTGCTGCTGTGTTGACGAGCGTATTAGTGAATTACTCTTCGAATTGCTTGCATAGCTACGGGTAATATCTAGTACCGCTGATTCCAAATAAAACCCGTAGATATTTAAAAAATAATGTATGATATTCTTGTTAAACGCACAGTGATTGCAAACACACACTCCGCACTTACGAATTAGTGAATTAGGGACCTACGCAATGTTCGATGCCTTCATGGTGTTCCGAGTTTCTGACGTTTCTAATATACATTCGTGCTATCAATCATCGCACGACACCTCGGCATAGGTACGTAGGATGCCCTGAAAATTTCGGGAATTTAATACTTAGGAACGTATATTTGACATGGCATTGGAATGAGTCAGGTACAAGTTATTTTACAACAAGAGTTGGGCGTGCGGAAGTTATTTTCCCGGTGGATTCCTCACTTGTTATCTGACGACCAGAAAACGGTACGTGTCAATTGGTGCCGCAAAACTTTAAAAAGATTTAATGGAGGAAGCTCAAATGCCGTTTTTAGTATTGTGTCAGGTGACGAATCATGGATTTACGCATATGAACCTGAATCGAAAAACCAATCTCGAGCTTGGGTTTACGAAGACGAACCGAAGCCGACAAAAGTTGTTCGTTCTCGCAGCACGATCAAAAAAATGGTAGCCACGTTTGTCTCCAAATCGAGTCACGTGGCGACTATCGCTCTTGAAGATCGAAGAACTGTCAATGCCGATTGGTATATAGGCGTTTGTTTACCGATTGTTTTTGCTGAACTGCGAAAACTAACCCTAACCGCCGTATTATACTACACCATGATAATGCCAGCCCTCACACCGCTCAGAAAACAGACGACTATCTGAAGGGCGAAAACGTCGAATTACTGGACCATCCTCCGTACAGCCCCGACCTAAGTCCCAACGATTTTTTTACTTTCCCGAAAATAAAGAATCGGTTGCGTGGTCAGCGTTTTCAGACCGCGGAAGAAGCAGTCGACGCTTATAAAATGGCCATTTTGTCAACCCCCACTTCAGACTTCAATAACTGTTTTAAAAACTGGTTTCAGAGAATGAAAAAGTGTCAATAAAAGTACTTTTATTTCATTAAAATGCGTATTTTTTCCGTTTCCCGAAACTTTCAGGGCAACCTACGTACCTTAATACTTACTAGCAATGTAATTTGCAAGATCAAAAATTTGCAACTAAAAACAGAACATTATCGATTTAAGCAACCATTTCTTTCAAAGTGGGCAACGTGTTTAGGTCTCTGAATTTGTCGAGTGGTGTAATTTGAAAGGAGATACTTGTATGTCCCTATTTTGTATAGGTATTGCTTTTCCTATGAATGACTAACATTATAGAATAAGTTACGCACGCACGAAGTGCAGATTAGTTTCGTCCCAACGCGTTGATGTCTAATATTCAAAGCCCGGACGACGGGAGCAAAAATGAGCTTTTCACTAGTGCTTGATGAAATGTTGATTATTTTATCGACATCCATATGAACAAATATTTGAATTTGAAATTTATAGATTATACTTATTATTTTTCCCTAGTAGTTCGACTTCTTTCCCAGATATCAAATTCTGATATTTCTTGTGATCGACTTGAGGGTCGATATTTTTTTAATGATCCATCGATTTTTTATGGAACAAATTTGAGTGGCTGAGTGTTGTAGGCATAAGCCGCGAAAGCTGTGAAAGTGGGTTCAAATCCCACCTCGGAATTGAGTGTTGTCATACTTGGACAATGTTATGCGAATAACTTAGAAATATTGATCCTGGTTGGTAAGGTGGAAAACAGACGACTCCGGGTGCCCTCACCGATCACCAAAATGTCGGGCCAAATCAAGGAGACTACCTCTTCAAACTCTATCAATCGTAGAGCAATGATGGACCGTGATTCGATGCTTATCATGAAGAAAGCTGTATTCCAAAATGGTACGCGCTTGTAATTGGAATTCTAGTGCTTTGTTGTTAGGATTCAAATTACAACAAGATATTGTCTTCTGATACAGCGTTGTTCATGATAAGCATGTACTATCACTAGTTCACGAAATGGTTACGATCCTTGGTATTGGGGGACAGATTAAAGAAGCGAGTAAGTAACTAAAGAATAAGAAGTGACTGGCAGCACTTCTGACGTGTTTCGACATAGTAAAGATTGAAATTAAAACTTAAAATAATTAGATAGTTGTTCGAGGGTTGGCGAAACGGGCGCTCTACTTTAGCATCATCATGCCGAACACATTCAATAATTATGTTTTTCTTTATGGACTCCTCCGAATTAATGTATAATCCCATTGATATGAGTCACGACGTCCTTCGCCCAGTCATCTGGCACAGCGGAATACGCAACTAGAATTCAGTAAGCTGTTTATCAATATAGATCTATATCGATACGCGTTCGATATCTAAACACTTTCAACGTGGTTTCTATTGCGCATCATGCTCGTTTACGTTATCACTTTAGCCAGTTTAAATCTAGTACTGAGCCTCTCTTCAAGTAGGCAGCCGGTTCCGTTTCTGGTATTATCCAGGTACGCATCGCGTACTTCTGAATATCAAGTTGGGTACACAATATAAGATTAATGTGAATCATCTTAATCCTTATATGCATGCGTCTTAAATTGCTACGATTAGGCCACGTTGTTTGTAGCAAGGAAGGCACGGGTGAATGACTGGGTGTATAACCTGAGATGGTCGATGACGCATCGGCGAGACTTGAGCGCGCGTTCCTGGCGTGTCCTTGGGCGCTGCCGCAGCCATTTATAGATCTGAAACTGGCTGTGCAGGTAAGCTTACTCTAGCGGAATTGCCTGCGTTCATGTGCCACTTTGCATACACACACATCAACCTGCTTCGTATACTGACTGAGGCACTATACATGGTAAATGCGTTCAGTTAACCTAAAGCATGACGGAATGGAGTGTTAAAATTTGACATACAATCTATTGCGCTGAACGTGGAACCACATTTATATTGGTATGGTAATCAGTAATTTATTGATCAGCTATGAAGTTGGATTCAAATTGAATTGGTGGATTGGGTTACGCGACTGCTAGTCCTTCTAGTAAGGCATAATTATACTTATTCATTCATCAATTAAAATAAAATCCCTGGGTAATAGTTTGTTTACTAGCACGTATGAAGATGCTTCTGAAAAGATCCAAGTTCCTAATAAAACAAATGCAGCTAACGCATATGGACGTGTGTGTGAAGCAGCCGGATACGGCAGCATTCTTCCTGCAGTTTTGCGGTGGGCGAACGGCAATGGCGGCGGCGAGACGAGGAATGCCCGGAATGTAGCCTCGTCTCAAGCGGTGCAGCGCAGCATTGCGACTTCGGTCGGCGAACCAATGCATTTGCACTCTTTTATTTTGTCATTCATTAGTGTCTGTTGTCTGTAAGATAGTCCCGCCATCGCCAGTGGAAAAATACTAAATGTTAAAATATACGTGCTCGCCGATTTTGACTACCACAACAGTTTTATTTCGGAATGAAAATTGAAGTAATTCCAGAATATTTTATTAGATGCTTGCGTCATTGGGATGTTCAACTCAACAGCATAGAATGCCTCTAGATACTTTTATCCTAGTTTATTTCACCACCTTCATAACCGGTAACCATTTCTTAAATTCCTAGTATTTGAATAGGATTCCTGAGTGAGAATACAATTAGTTTTTCATAACCTGTAATTTATTATAAGAATCCGTTAGAGAACTAGAGACACTAATTTATTAGGCCAAGCAGTTAATAACTTAGTAAAATTTCCAGAAAGTTATTTTAAAAGATAGTTGTGTTTGCGTGAAAAATGAGGTAAGTAACACACAATATGAAATATATAGAGCGTTTCAAAGATAACTCGAGAAATTCGGCGCGCAAACCACTCCTGCGCACCGGTACCTTTCCCACGGCGTTTACTTTAGTTTATTTTTCCGCGTTGACGCTGCGGGCGCGGGTCATTGACGCGCTTTTGGCGCCAAATATAGTGTAGTCTGGCTTTGTTTTACGTGCGTACTTTAAACGCGAATAACAAACAAGTCACTATTAAAGAAAATGTGGGCCGCTGTAATTTATAGTAAACTAATAGAGTTTTTAGAGTTTGACCATTGTAATTGTCATGAGGATTTGATAAATATGCATTTAAAAACAGATAGCATCACAAACGATAGGGAACACTATGATACGGCTGAATTTTGGTCTGTATTTATGTATTGCGCAATTACATTTGAATTTGTGCAAAGTTTAATTACCTGTCCAAAAGCAGTTTAACGAACCGGAAAAGGTAGGAGTCGTGGACCCAAGTTCGGCGCAATAAACCCATCGTTTTCTTTATTCGAGATTACAATAGAGCAATTTTGATACTGACTCATACAAATCTCCCCACGTGCTGCTGTAAAAACGTTTCAAGTTTTTACAATATACCTATCCCTGCAGTACCTATGCAAAAATATATAGATTTGCCTCGAAGTACATTTATTTAGGACATTTGAGGAGCGTCTTTTCAAAAGGGTGTATTTCCACTTCGTCAATAGAGATTATTTATCTTATAAAACATTGAAAAAATAACCCTTGAGATTCCTCACCCCAGACATTCCTCATTTAGGGCAAGTTTTCCCTTGTACCAACCAATTGGAATCCTAGGTCACTCTAGAACCATGTACACTTAAATTCTTTTCTGGCAAAAAATCTTTCCCCAGAATTTATATTTTGTTCATAAATAATAAACATGTTTGACTCTAAGCTCAATTATAATATAACCGTGGAGCCCGATTTTTGCTTTTGCTCTCGAGTTCAACGGCCAGACGTTTCGGGTTGTTGATTCCCTCCATTTTCATCGAGTATATGTAACTAAATGCACGATATATTTATAAATACATAGTTTTAACACTTTTAGTTACGATTACATAAAACGCGAACTAAATTAAAATTATTAAAATATACGATTACACGGTTATTATATATGTTTTTTAACGACTTTCCCGGAAGATCGTTTCGTTGAATTACGTGTTCCAGTTGAAACTTCATGGAACGCCTAAATCCATCTGGCTCAGGGATCGAATACCGGTATTTTCTCCATACACAAGAACGGTTCTTTTTTCGTTCTTGGGTATACAAATATGTTGTTGTTAATTACATAAAACATTGATTACTAGTGTTAGGGTAAAAACACCGCTTCATCACTAATACATAATTTATTAAATGGTTAACAAGGCAATCACACAGTAATTTTAAGATAGAGTAACCGCGACGCGCCATATCCGTGTAACGTCCGTTGACAGCTCGACCGACGCCGTAGTGAAGTGACATGCCGGTACTACCGCTAGTGTTGTACCGGGCTAATTTCCTTACAGTTCGGCCATTCACTGACCAAACCTTCGGCCCGAAGGTCAATTCTTCAGGTCTTCACAGAAGCTCACCGTAGGCCGCTAACTTTCACAGCCCCAGCACCCAAATTGTGTGACTGAAGTCTCATAGGTTCAATACACTGCGAATTGAACAAATGCATTTTAAGCGTAACGCATACACAGGTCTTGAATGCCATGAATCTATAACATGTGCGACGTTCCGTCGTCCACGAACCGATTCGTCGATTTCGTCAGTGTCAAGCGTAACATGGACAGACAGACAAGATATGTTCAAATGACGATGTACCTTTTATCAACTGGGCTTATTATAATTGTGCTAATGTGGAGTGGCAAGAACCAGGTCAACCCCCTTTTTTTTTAAATCTTTAGTATAGTCAGTATACAAATTTTAATACTTTCATTGAGCGATTCCAAGATTAAAGTGATATCATTTACTTGCATGATGTGCAATTAATGAAAACTCTTTTTCTTTTTTTTGACATTGAACTTGTAAATATATCGCCATTATGTATGAGACTATTATGCACTTAGGACAGCGCCATCTAGTAGCATTTTTTAAAGGATTAATGACATTAATAAAATAAATGTAACATCATGAAATCAGTCAAGTGTTCGCTGGCTAATTGCGAATTTGTTTGATTATACACAGTACAGACAGACTTACGAGTAACATGATATCATTGATTTTTGAATAATCACACAATTACTGATGTACACATTCCTCGAATGATGAATGTTATAATGCCAATAAAGTAATGGAACAAGCTCACAGTTGTATCCGGCGACGTAGAGCGCCTTGGGATGACTGCTTGTGTCCGTACTAGTCACCGATGACTCGCGCAGAAGCGCGTACATAGCCGCTCCCGCTCCTGGGTTACGGCGAAGTCTGCCAGTGCGGTGAATTCGTCAACTGACGCGTTCCGGCAGCAATGCGTAAGACCCGCTGCGTGCACCTTACATATACTCAGCTAGACAAACAGACGCCCGTTTCCAGGCTTGCCCTGCTAAGGAATGAGGTTAAAACAACACGATATAAGGTCATAAAACATATGAATTAACTGCCAGATCGCAATGGAACCAGTATTTGATATAGACCGCCTCTCGGCGCCAGCCCAAATGTTTTATCCAGGACCGCCACTGAGGCGCCAGTCCACATGTATTATCCAGGACCGCCACTGGGGCGCCAGTCCACATGTATTATCCAGGACCGCCACTGGGGCGCCAGTCCACATGTATTATCCAGGACCGCCACTGGGGCGCCAGTCCACATGTATTATCCAGGACCGCCACTGGGGCGCCAGTCCACATGTATTATCCAGGACCGCCACTGGGGCGCCAGTCCACATGTATTATCCAGGACCGCCACTGGGGCGCCAGTCCACATGTATTATCCAGGACCGCCACTAAGGCGTCAGTCCACATGTATTATTCAGGACCGCCACTAAGGCGTCAGTCCACATGTATTATCCAGGACCGCCACTAAGGCGTCAGTCCACATGTATTATCCAGGACCGCCATGGAGGCGCCAGTCCACATGTATTATCCAGGACCGCCACTAAGGCGTCAGTCCACATGTATTATCCAGGACCGCCACTAAGGCGTCAGTCCACATGTATTATCCAGGACCGCCACTGGGGCGCCAGTCCACATGTATTATCCAGGACCGCCACTGGGGCGCCAGTCCACATGTATTATCCAGGACCGCCACTGGGGCGCCAGTCCACATGTATTATCCAGGACCGCCACTGGGGCGCCAGTCCACATGTATTATCCAGGACCGCCACTGGGGCGCCAGTCCACATGTATTATCCAGGACCGCCACTAAGGCGTCAGTCCACATGTATTATTCAGGACCGCCACTAAGGCGTCAGTCCACATGTATTATCCAGGACCGCCACTAAGGCGTCAGTCCACATGTATTATCCAGGACCGCCATGGAGGCGCCAGTCCACATGTATTATCCAGGACCGCCACTAAGGCGTCAGTCCACATGTATTATCCAGGACCGCCACTAAGGCGTCAGTCCAAATGTATTATCTAGGACCGCCATGGAGGCGCCAGCCCAAATGTATTATCTAGGACCGCCATGGAGGCGCCAGTCCAAATGTATTATCTAGGACCGCCAAGGAGGCGCCAGCCCAAACGTATTATCTAGGACCGCCATGGAGGCGCCAGCCCAAACGTATTATCTAGGACCGCCATGGAGGCGCCAGCCCAAATGTATTATCTAGGACCGCCATGGAGGCGCCAGCCCAGATGTTTTATATGACTAAAGAATCAGATCACAATTAATAGTTAAGTAACAATAGTTGGCAACAAAATATAAACGAGATCTCATACACCGTAACACCACCAAGTTCTTAATCGAGGAGTAACCTTACGGGCAATTACAATGTCATTTGATTTCACAGGCAGCCTAGGTCTCAACCAAGGAGCAAGTGAATAACTAGAATTGAGATCTTATTTGAATGATAGCAAGACTCTTTCGTAATAATATCAACGGATAACATAACTCCGAACTCATACACCACCTAGCACTTAAGTTAGGAGCAAATAATCAACTGCCATAACGACAATGTTAAAGTAACTCATAAGTTTAGATGTCTCCCTTCCGATTTATGGAGAAATAGCAGGTGTCAATAATGTAATAATGAGCCATTCAGAAAACGATAAAAGACACACTTTTAAATTTATAATAGTGGGCAACATCAGCACCAAACTATAAATTAGGATGGACGTGTTTCATTAACTCAGGTACCAATCTGAGTATTTGTGAACATATTCCTTTTATAGTGAACACTGTAATATGTCATATCATCAGCCTATCCCAGTCCACTATGATGACACTGCTGCCCAGCATGAATCTACTATCATGAATGGTCATATAACGCTGTATAACCAAAGCATTTTTCATTAGACAAAATTCATCAAACCTGCAAAAGATTGAGTCATTATCATTAAACCACAAGGCAAGAATCACCTCTTCCAATTAACTCAGTTCTTAATCTGAGAATTCTTGAACATCATCATTTCATAGTGAACATTGTACACTAAGAGCATTCATATAGGTACATGCTGGATTCAATAATTAAACCTGTGAAAAGAATTCTCTGCATGTCATCATATCATCGTAGTGTACTTTATAAGAAACAGGATTTGCTATGTAAACCACAACATTTCAGTAACTATATTCTGTAAGAGACACAAGTTCATAAAATGGTATATAACAATAACACCAGTCCATAAGTCCCATGATAATAATCATATGGAACTTGGCTGTTCACTTCCAAGCAGCTCCATAAAAGGTAAGCACATTGCAAAAATTCCTTAAATATGTTTTGTTGATTCAATAGATATAAATTTAAATAGTATTACCATTTATCAAGGTTTGCCACATTGAGGGTTCGTATTATTGAGGTTCCCATGTATTTAAAGAAACTATATGTACTGCACAAATGTATCATACCCAACACAGCATCTCTGTAACTGGACAAATTATAAGGCACTGAACACATTTATTGTGTGCAATTGTCATATACATAAATGTATTGTTCATGATGCGTCTTGCATAATTGTAATACATATCAGTTATACCTTGAGGGTGAAATGAATATTAAATTGTTAAATAATGAAGTGGCCTCAACTGAACTTCTCATGTAACTGGCAACTTTAATCATTATGATGATGATGAATAACAGTGAATAGGTTAGAATCATTAAACATTTTAAATAAGCAATTTACCTTGTAGGTTATGCATTCTTCCAACAGATCATTTTTCAACTTCCAATGAGAAACAAAAACACCATAAGTCAATATGCCAACTGCACTTACCCAAATCTTAGATAAGTAAATATTATTGATATCATTTTATCCATTTCATTGTAAGTGATGTAGCAGTATAATACCTCAGACACTTCTGTGAAAGACTTGAAAGTTCAAGATAATCTAAGTTTATTTAAGTAGCTGTTAGAAAACATGCATCTGAAATATAAGGTTAAAACCAGATAGCGGATGACTTGATGAGCCAAGAAGGCATGTCACTGTTGTACCGTTGCATGACAATGTCTAACCAAAGTATTCATTGCATCAATCTCTGTATAACAAAGCTGATAATGGTGATGACTTTGTAGTAGGTATACTAAACATTTGCATTAGATGCCTGAATCAGGCATTCATATTTCACGCCTTACATTAAGTCCTACTTGTAATAGGTACTTGTATGTTTAAAATCCAAATAAGTATTTTCCCATACTAGAAACAACAATTAATAGGAATTCAATGTCTTATATGTGCACGAGTGTACTTATTGCAAAATGGTAGAATTTCATAATAAAAGAGTTATTACCATTTTGTTGACTTCAATGTTAATATTGCATGTAGGTGTAGTGGGAAGCTATACACCATATTGACAAATTAATGAGTTCTTAAGGTGAAGACCTATTTTTGTAGTAGACTGTACACAAATAGAATGCACAGTTCATAACCTGTACTGACTAATATATGGTCACATATTAAGAATAACAAGCATAGCATGTTTATGCTTATTTCATATCATTAGGTATGAAGTATTATGATAATTACTAAAAAGATGAGAGAGAGTATGATCATTTCATCAAATTCTTGTGAATGAACATGGCATAGGTTGTAACAAATTATGAATGTTGTTCACTTTGTACATTCCACAAAGATGTAGAAGATGATACCATGTTACTAAAATATCTTCTAAGTTATTTAAGTATCACAGACTATAGTTGGCCTGTTCCTAATTGAACGGCTTGGCTTTCATAGTATTCCACATTCATAGGTAAATAATAATTTAAATGTACCTAAGATAAAACTCACAAACCAAATCAATGCAATACACTTGTCCATACATACTGAACAGTACAATTAGTATGAAACTGTCAAAATTATTCTATACAGTTTCCACTCTTTCTCTTCATGTAAACAAGGAACTTATTCAGGAGAAATGGTGACCAATCTGTCAATATGATACTAAACTTGACATATATTAAAATAAGTTAAGACTCACCGTTAAATGTACACTTTTTTTTTTATTCGGCTCTTACCTTGGGACTTCAATTAATTAAATCCAACTAAATAATGGGATTACTAAGTTCCAACATTTATGCATCATACAACAATCCACCTGTTATTCCATGGTACATTGCTTTGATTGTGTTATGCCTTATGCAGCACTGTTGCAGCTCTGGGTATACTATGGTATACTAGTACCATTAACTTGTAGTTTGTTCTTGGTCCACATAAATGTAATATTTAGTGCTTACTATAAATCTGAAAACATATCAAAACACACACCACACAACCGAGGCACCCTTTTAAGATTATCTTCAACCTGTGCATCGCGCACCGGTTTTTTTTTATATTTCTTATCTGCCTCTTTGTAACAAGCTTACCGTGCGTAATATTTAGGAACTCTGTTAAGAGATGAATTCACATTAGCCACAGACCTACCACGATAAGTTACCATGACGACGAAGTTACCGGTTACCTTTACGCGAAGTACTTTGTATGATTGCGTCGTTTATTATTAATACTATAGCAATAATGCATTTAGTAGAATTGGTGCATTCACTCATTAGAATCAGGTGAATCCAAGTATTTCAATCACAACAATGGGACTCCGATACCAGCGGAATAGATTGTACCCATTTTGGTCAATTCAACTTTAGTAGGCGTATGATAATATCTCACTTCTGAAGCTGTTAGGGTAAAAACACCGCTTCATCACTAATACATAATTTATTAAATGGTTAACAAGGCAATCACACAGTAATTTTAAGATAGAGTAACCGCGACGCGCCATATCCGTGTAACGTCCGTTGACAGCTCGACCGACGCCGTAGTGAAGTGACATGCCGGTACTACCGCTAGTGTTGTACCGGGCTAATTTCCTTACACTAGGTACATTACAAAAGTATAAAACATTTTAAATTTATTGGGATATTTCGACGTTTTTGGAAAAAAAATGGTTCTGGACCGTGATCTGGCCAAATTTGGCTAAATGGAAAAATTTGAAAACCATTCACAATAATTCCCAAAAATCATACTTTTTATCTGATATTTTTATGGATGCCCTTACACTTTTGGTTCATATTTTTCAATTTTGCCGCCGACTGAAGTCAAGTAACTAGATTAGTCGTTATAATGTTTATTGTGCCCAACTTCATGGTGAACTTATTTTTCTGTTACGATTTGAAATAAGTAAATGGCCTGCGCGACTCCGCCCTCCTGCCTCCACCCGCTAACCTGCTCCAGACAAGTCAACTTGGGCCGACTGCGGGTGAGCCAGCCAATTCGTCCTTCGTGGAATTCTGTACCGCACATTCCTCCCAGACGGATTATTAATTCGCACAACGACTCCAGTTTTCAAAGTCATTCACATTTTTACCTGTTGTTCGCTTTACTTAGGCTTCGTCCGCAAAAGTGATTCTAAGAATTCTTAATTTGAACGTGTAAACGTTTTTGGTCTTTAAATATTATCTATAGATGTCGAATTTATTTACAATATTTTTTAAGTTAGTCTACCATCAAGAGCATCACATAATTTCGGGTGTTAATTTTTCACAGCAAATGCTGCAAACGTGATGATTTCAAACGGTTTTCAAACTTACGACATTAAATTTGATAGTGCCTATTGGAATCTCTTGATTTCTGCATCTTATGCTAAATAATAAGCATGATTATCTTGTAGACGAACTCCATTAAAATTACAAAAGTAATTGTAAAATTGGTTTTTTTTATCATGAGTTCATGACTTGCTTTTTTGTGTCTTTACGGAGTTATATCACCAAAAGGTTGTATTACTTTCTATATGTTTTGGATTGTTGGAAAACAATAGTAGATTCCCAAAATATTCAAATGCTAAAATTCAATCCAAATTATATTTACCTTTAATAATGTGTAAATTTAGATTTTGTGACCATATTTATTAAACTCTGCCACATTATACCACATTCCTACAAATCAATAATTGTGACAAATACCAGAACCATGCACATCATTTTGTCAAGCTTTGTATGTAAACATGGCTCCCTGAGTGTTTTTACTCGTAGATACGTTTACAGTGAGCACGTGGTCGCCGCCATCTTGGCAAGTTTGGCGCGAACTTGCTTTTAACGTGACAACTACTATGCGTTTTTTAATTATATACCGTGTATGATAGGTATGAGTTGTTTCATATTCGAATGACTGCAAACCATATTTTGTCTTCCTTTATTTAATGATTTTAAACATATTTCAGATACCTACATATAAATTATCGTCCCTACCTACTTCTGTATGCAGCGATCATTCACTTGGCCCATGTTTGTATTCACAAACTTTTACTACATATTTCCGGTCGTTCATAAAGCTCATCATACTTAACCAGAGTGTTGGCGCCAAAATACAGCGTGGCGCGAGGCCGCATGGCAGTACTTCCTTTCAAACCCGTTCATTGCGCTCGCTGGATAGAGGCGGGTGTATTGGCCGCTACTTGCCGCGCTCATCCTGCCTATTACGCTCTTGCTTCCCACTCGCACACGTGGGCAATGTTTATTATGAAAAAGAGACGCTCCTTTCCCATGCAGCGATTTTTGTACCAGAGAAGGACGCGTCTCGAGATCAATGCACTTTCTGAGGACAACGAGCCCGTTTTTACTGCGTTCAACTTAGGGGACTGTTTTCGGTGTAATAGGGATCTTAAGTTGTAGCCCTAAAGTTCATTGCGTATTTGGCCGAGGGGCCCGGTGTGTAGACACGAGGAAAGTCAGTTAAGGGAAGGTGCCCACGCCCGCGCGCCTAAGCTGCGCCAGCCATGTGCTTGTGCGTGCTTTGCCGCGGCGTGGCCGGCGTCTTTGAACTTCACGCCCGCAGTTACTCCAACTGCATTTGGCGCCAATGGCGCCAACTTCGAAGACCTAATGATTCATATTCATTTCATATTATAGAGTTAGTCAGTTCTTGTAATTTTAATAATGTATCAAGGCGCTACTTTGTTTACAATTAAATATAGAAAACGACTTGTCGGTATTATTTGCTCAAATGTGGTACCTACTTTTACTTAGTTACTACATATAGTCGTAGTATAAATAATTGGATTGAATGTTGTTTGATAAAATTCGTTGTATAAAAACTATCGTAAAACTGAAGTCATTAATAATGTATTGTTGTGTATTTTTTACAATTAATGGATCATGGATAGAATCAATCAATAAATCAATCAAGTACGTATTTACTTACCTACATATAGATTGGAAGTACATTTTCACTAAAAAAATTCTGTGTGCGAATACGACTAACACCGGCTTTTTAAAATTCATGATTGATACAAATTGATGTAAATGGCGGAAGGAATCCATAAAAATGATAGTAGGACGTTTAAGTAATAGTTAGGGTTGAATTACACTACACCGGGGCTCCACAAATCCCCACTTGTTTGCTCTACGTTATTTAAAACCCTTAACACACATGAATAAGTGTGGTGGCGTAGATAATAAAATTAAACGAATAGGCATATTATGGTAATCGCATTCACGCGACGGATATTTACTTGTTGAAGGCGGTTAAGCACTGTAGATACTACCTGCAAAGAAGACCAGAGACGAAATGGATGTGATGATACTAATTGATGATAGGTATTTTTTTGTTTGTTTGTAGGAAATTAAGAATGTAAGCAATATAGTAACTATCTCATAAAAATAAATACACGGGCATGAAAATTGAACACTCAGGCGATTTATCGTTTTTTTTTTCTAAATTAATTAATCAATACTGTATTGTAACATTGTTTTGGTATACTATTATGTTGCGGCTGTGACTAATGCTGTCGTCATATCTGCGAGTTGCGTAGCTACTCACATTTCGTATTTATCTAAGATTCTACATCTATCTAGTAGATATATGAGGCCGCATTTAAATACGAGGAAAAAAATTGTCGGCCCTTACCTTGAATATTATTCATCGGTCAACGCACCGTATATTACTAATATTACCTGTAGGCTCGGCGTTTGCCATATTTGCTGTCTAAAATTGTCCATTGTACCAATGATTAATGCGTCTAATGGAAATAAGCTACATTTTGCTGAAGTTTACATGAAATTTGGGTAAGTTAAAAATGTAGCTTGTCCAAATACAATTAGTTACTACGGAAAAGTTTTTTTCATAAGGGTGAGGCGTCACGACAACTCAGTAATTAATTACCTAGTTTATTGACATTATTCGTTCCTTGAACTTATTTTTCTCCATCTACAGTACGACTGACGAGTATTGTAATTTATTTGGATCTACGTTGTTTTATTTGTTAAACCGAATTAATATTTGCGTTTTCTATGTGTTTTTCATTTATTGACCTTATGATTTAATGTTCAAGTTTACAGTCAGTATGTAGATAAAACCTTCATATGAATACTGTTTTATGTAGAAAGAAATAAAACCTGGCCAAGTGCGTATGTGACCACGCACAGGTGAAGGGTTCAACAGTACAAACTTAGTACCTGTTGTTTATATTAGATATACCTATTTTAGTAAGGTAATTAATAGTCTGTAGATAATGTAAGTACCTTAGAAATAGATTGTCACACATAAATCGAAGGGTACCATTTTCCTGTTATTGCAGAATTCAGGGATTTCCACTTTTACTACAAGACATGTGGGCTTGAATGATATCTAGAAACCACTTAGCGAAGAAGTCTGTTTATTTTCCTCTGACATAGTCTGTATTTTCCCGTCAATTCGAGCTTTGTTTAACAATACATTACGATACAGTTTCTGACGAATGACTCAAAATATACTTGTGATCTCACATGCAAAATGTATGTATAAACGTTTATTGATTTGTCATTCATTTAAGACGGCCGTTAGGAGATTGACGGCGATCAATCAGACAAACATCGCGCGGCCGAGGGGCTCTGAGGCAGGTGGCTCCCACCGTAGGGTCAAGGGACCCGACCAAGGCCGCAGCGCGGCCAACACATTTTAGCGATGCCGTGCGACTACTCTAAAGAGCCTATTAAAGTCGTAGAACGCGTGATCTTTACTTTTATTGATTTTTCCGGTTGAACGTACTCTAAACTAAAGGACAGATGACGGGATTTGGCTCAAATATAACAGTTGTTTCATGTGCGAGGGTCCACCGCGGACATCACCATTTTCACTATTCAGGCATCTCTTTTATTCAAATCATATTCATTTTTCTGAAAAGGCGGGGCGAGGATCAAAGCTATCGATAGATATGTATGGCCCTCTTCCATTCCATTTTTTTTATAGCAAGCCCATAGAAAACATAGAAATGCCAAATAGGGGAAGTAGTCCGTGTACGACCATTGACCAACTTTCGCTTTATACATTATAACATTACTTGTTGTCTGTTCGTTGGGTAGGTTTTAACCAAAAAATATTCATTATATTTCATCAATCATTGTTATTTAAGAAAATCTTACTCATTTTATTTTACGATCGGCTCCTAAACCATGTTAATGGTTTTGATCATTGTCTCGGACATACGTTTTGTAATGTATACATACATGTTATTAAACGACTGTAGAGTGTAGATACATATATGTATTATGTATTTTCGTAAGGCATTGCTCATTAACATAATTATTTAAGACTCGACGTATGACGACTAGATATGAACTATTGAATACGATCGTATCGATAAGATTAATAACACATAAATGCATTTCTTGCATTACTTAGATAGCCACAATTAATTGCCACTTATAAAATAATAACAAAAACAAAGTAACTGATCAACCAGGTCAGAATAAATAATCAATTACCTAAACTCGGCATATTTCTTTTGATTGGTAAAAGTTACAATTAAAGTGCTTTTATTTAAATTTTTGTCAAATATCAATAATCGACGATAGGAAGTAGGTAGGCAAGTTGAAATTGTGCTTTGTATTTTACGCGATAAAGCTTTTCATACTAGTAGAGACTGAGCGTGTCTAATCAAATCATCAAACACAAGTGGTAGCTGAAGGCCACGTCGTAAGACCTACACCAATATTTCTCAAAGTTGGTAACAATTTCACAATGTTTGGAGGACGATAGGCGACGATACAATAGGCACGGAGCGGCGCCAGCGCGGCCGCGGCTTATCAACCGGTTGAATTGCACTTTATCGACTTGTTATTGTACAATGTACACACAACTGATAACAATCTTCACGTGAATCGTCAGCACTATCGCCGCGGCAAGGTACACGTTCGACTTTAATGATATTATTTATTTACTTTATGTCAGAACTGAACGTACAAGTATTCTTAGTATTGTTTAACTACTTTAACTAACAATGCTGCTAAATATGGTTTTCCTTATCTTTGCAAGTATAAGTATAGGTAGTGAATCACTATTTATATTTATGTATTCCTAAAGTAATGGTGGCGGTAAAGTACAGCTTCGGGGTAAAACCTATTAAGGAAATAATAACAAGTTTACTTACCCTAGGCAACGTCTTGGGTTTTGTTACCCTTTTGGTTAAAAAGGAAAACCAGCATATTTGTTTTTTAAGTATAAATATTACTAACTTCTAACTTTATATTTAAGTAAGTGACGTTCCAAGCATTTCCAAATCATTGCATAACCAAACCTTCAAGGAACAACGTAGGTCCCGTACCTTCATCTGAAAAGCCGTCAACGCACTTGTGACTCCTCACAAACATCGTGAAGCAGGTGCCCGTGGGCGACGGTAATTGCAATACCATCAGGAGATCCGTCTGTTAATTTTCCATTAAAAAAATCACTAGAGCTAATAAATCAAAATCCAATTTTTTTTCAGTAGTTAGCTACTATGTGAGCTCTGGGAACACCACATTTTCTTGCTTCCCTGCCTACCTGCTCCCAAAATTACAGATGTGCTGTATCTGTATCACACGCCATTGTGTTATACCTCCTACTGAAAGCGTTGAGGTTGGTTTTAAAACTTCGCGTCTACATTGGATCAGTATGCCAGGTGGCGACGGTGGAGGTTCAATGTTCGACGCACCTTTTATTTTGTTTTGAAGCCAAGTCAGGGGTTGGCGAGCGATGCCCCGGCTAGTGAGCAAAAAACGCATCCATGCACCTGGCTTTTTCCTGTTTCTATTTATACTTGTATTTTCTCAGAGCCGATGACAATCCACCATCATTTAATCTGTAACATAAATTTTAGTGGTGAATCAACATGGTTTCGGTAAATATTAAACGAACCTGTGGAACCTATATTATGCTAGATTTTTGTAATGGCTAATGCTCCTGATGAAGTCTAGAATATAACTCTTCAACACCACGACGCATGACACTAAAACATGTTTACAATTCATTGATACATACATACATTATATTTATACAAGACAATAATCATAACCATAACATCGTCCGCTTTGTCATGGTGATGGGTATGTACCATTAGGTAAATATTAATATTAACTGGTGACTTGTGCGTATCTGGTGTTTGTTGCAGACTGGAAGTGTGACATTAACCCTATTACTAAATCATCCTTGTTGGACTGACGCGGCCGCGGGCTCAAAGTCAAAATCCATGATGTAGGGCTGATTTACATAGAATATTGAGATTTTGCTATTTACGTTCATGAAATGCCACAACAATTTATTACTTATTACACAATACTGTGACGTTAGTACGAAACCAATACTTCGTCGCCACAATACATAATACTGATCGGAGTGATCGGTATTTAAATATTAAGTACCTACCTACTTACACATTTTTCTCCGAGTGGACATTATTCTAAATTTTAATAATGCACTCATAGATGCTGTGATACAATTTATTTGGCACTCCTGAAATGATACTAGTCTGTTGTATTACGCATCTGTATAATACCTTAATAAACTAAACTTTAAAAAAACCATTCCTAGGTTTTATTTGTTTTAAGTTCCCACATATATGACTAATATTTATAATAATTTACCTAATTAGAATAATGAAATATGTATACTTAAATAATTACATGTTCTATTTCACTCGCCTTGTCATTTGTAAGCTTCGGCTTTTATGTTACCTAGGTTATTTATTCGTACTATGAATGTCATTTTCATTTCGCTTGTTGCGGCAGGCCTGTCGTAACTTACCTACAGTTATGCGCGTAAACGTTATCAATCCATAATGAAGTATGTTCGGCAGAGTCGATAAGTCCATAGGTCATTTTAATTTGGGTGAAGTGCGCTGGATATTTACAAGCACACGTGGGACTCGTGGGAGGCAGAGGCACACGCGCGGCCGCCGCGCCGCACGTGGCGCGCCAGCTGCTGCAGCCTTCACTCATGTTCACAATAGAAGGTAAAAAATACAGGTAGCGGGGAAAACAATACGAACACGAACGACTCTGTCATAAGATTTGAGATCTCTAATGCGTCCTTTTACTTTCCTCGGTATTTGTAAACTACAAACCAAACTTCTTGGTATTCATAAAGCTGGCTTAAGAATTTAAGAAAGAAGCTACAGTTAGGATGTGTTTGCGTCGGACACAGGTAGCCTTATGGAAACTCAACAGAATTTTAGTTTATTGCGAATTATACTATTTTGTTGTGTACCACAGCCAGATATTGAACGAAAAAACTAAAAGGATTTTGAAATGTATTTTATGCCATCAAATAGTTAGAATTTTGACACTACGCGCCGTATTCCTGGTTTGTTCGAATTTAGACAATGTGTTTTGGAGTTATTTATTGGAACAGTGTTCATATATCCCGTCCCACTTTACGTTCATCCGTATTCAAGCATCCGAAGTGTGGCACACAGTGTAGTCAGTTACACGTGTAAAGTTCGCAATAAATGTCAAGGATCAGCTGGCATTGTTGCTAGGCGTGTAAGGTGCATTCACTCCCGCAGTAGGTATATGAAGTGCATGCTTACTACGTACTTACTTCCGTGTTTATGGGCTTTTTACGTCTACTAGGCGTAATAAAATTCTATGACAGCACTACTAGAATACTGTTTAATAGCCTTCTTTGCCAATTAACTATACCTATTTTATGACCTGAAGTACGTACTACTGGAATAGTTATGGACCTGAGACACGTGTAGAAGACAGGATGTCTATAGAAAGCGTAGATCAAATTACTTAAAGTTAAATAGGCATGGCCATTTCCCCATCCACATTATTACTGTCAGACTGCTATCAGACGCAGTATCTGCAGTTATTTAGCGATCCTGCTTGTTTTCTAATTGCCTCCCGATTGTCTAAAGAGGTAGACTTATCTATATAACTAGTGATAATGATAAAGTATATAAACTTTTTGTAAGAAGTAATTAAAAAAAAACCTGTGATCTTGGAGGCTTAAAACCGCGAATAGGTACTCTACAATTATGTATATCTTAATTTAAACTGTTGTCCACGTTTTCCCGCCGCTGAGGTATCCCGGGGCAGTCTTGCAGCAAGCAGGAGCACGTCTTAGTAAAATATTGATTCGGGCCCGTTGCCGTTACCCGCGTGCTGTCCCCCCTGCTTTCCGCATCCGAGCGTCGGCGTCTGCATTTCCTCAGACCACGTGGCGGGCACATGCATATTTTTGATGGACTTTTCCTAATAAATGACTACTCAGTAGATAAGTACTAGTGTTTTGAGAAGTTTACTGTATATACCAACATACGTACACAAAAATACTTACCGCGTTGATGTACTTATGCATTATTTAAAGACATAATAATTATATCTTCTAGCTGACCCGCGACAGTCTTTATTCCGTGAAATATTAAATTTCACTGCGCTCTTTACCTGTATGAACCTTTTAATTTAAAGTATTAGAAAATCGGTCTTCTCAAGTCTTCCTCAATTTTTTTTATCAAAATAAGTTAGTTTCTGTTAGATACATCGGTCTTGTTGTTTTCGTATTAAACTAACAGGTTTAGCGATAATGTACACTTTTTACAAAAGGTCATCCAAGTTGTAGGCGGTAAGTCTAAGTAGGTAGGTGTCAGTTATTTAAATATTAAAAATCGATATAGCTACCTAGGTAGGTTAAAAAATGCCAGCAAAGTTTTCTCTATTACTGTGTGTATATTTTTTAATTGACCTAATAAAAGTAAATAAATTTTATCGAAGACATTAATGTCAATTGCCAGTTCTATTTGTACTTATAGATAGGAATAGGAAACTGCGAGGAAGTGGTGAGGGGTGAATGCATCGCATCGTCTCGTATGGAATGGGGGTGGAGGCAATGCGACGGGCGGAGGGAGACATCAACACAACAGCGCGCCGTGGCGTCAACCGCCCACCCCACCCCGCGCACGCATGCCAAGTGATTATTCCTCCGTCTAGCGACGCGAGTAAAACATTGCGCTCCAACTTCAGTTCACTCCGCGACGTCAAACGTAACGGACGTGCTCGCGCTCTATTTCATAAAATATACGTTTAGCTTTCTGCACTATCATAAAACATCAGCATTCCTTAGATAATTATACTGTGTAATATTATAAGTGAACCTTAACCGAGTAGCATTAACGGATTCTAAGTAAATACCAAGCTTGATGAACTGTGATCGTTATTTAAACCGTTTCGAACTTTAATACAACGGTGAGAAAAACGTGTGGTGTGAAGGATCGAAATGAGCGGATTGACCATCAGAGTTAATAAAAGAGGATCGAGGGGTAGTGACACTCTTCTCGAGGCAGCTAATAGGATTCTCCGACTACTTGGTGTGAGCTCCACGAAGCGCGGGAAACAGCCCTCGCCCAAAACGAAGGTAAGGTCAACGACTCCGCGCGTCTGCCGTCTACCCGACCCGCCGGCCGTGTTGTTTGTTTGTTTCGATTCAAAACAAATATCCACATAAATCATTTTGTTAGAAAGAATTTTAATTTTTCGTTTATGTATTTTATGATAGTTCAGATTACTTGTATCAATATTGTTACAATGTACGAAAATGGGGTAGGATTTTTTTTTAGTTTCAATAAAATAGGATAAATTGTCACTAGTTAGTCGTGACTTTGGCGTTGGTCAGAAAGAACATAGTACGATTAGACTTTTGGGGTACTTACACGAAAGTGAAAGGGTAAATTACTTATTAAGTATGTCAGTCGGCTGACTGGCAAAGCATAGTATTTTTTTTTAATATTGATTTTTTTTGTTTATTTAAAGCTAAGTATTCAATAAATGTACTAACTATTTAGTTGAGAAATTTTATAGGACATGTCTGCATTGTTTCTTGGTGTACTTTTATTATACGTATTTACATGGCATAGCACTATGTAGCTTATGGATTCTCTATAAAAACAAGATCTAATAACTCTATGCGTTCCTTACTATGAGTTAGTAAACGAGTAGTAGGTACCTATTTACTATCATGTCGACTGCTGATAAACTTTCGCTGCGCTGCGACGCAGTGATTGTGACTTTCGCTGAGCAGCGTAGGTAGCGTGCCTGTGTGGATTGCGAAGGCAATACATCCTTTCTACCCACTATGTAGAACAACCAAGTGTTTCTCAGAGCACTAACATTACCTCTGAGAATGTATGTCGCTCTCTGAGATGAAGCAGCGTGTGACATTCCCAGAAGGTAGCTAGTCACCGCACTTGTTTGTGCACGCGACGCGGGCGTGCGTGACTTGTTTACCAGTTCTACCACAGCAAATTAACGCTTAATGCTGGGCTGTTGTGATCCAACTGCGCTGCACCCGCCCACTATACACATCGATGAATGAAATGTTAAAAGAAAATTTATACGGTCTACCGATGATGTTGGAATTTGTAACGTCGATCTAATACCTACTCAATGCAGTTACTGACGTCACGCACTTATAGGGTCCCTGTTTTGTTTACGTTTAATGTCATGAAAAGGTTGCATTATATTATTCGGATCATTAGACCTATTAGTGTTGTTAATGTGTGTAGATAGAATGAATATCTAGTTCTCGTAAAAATGTTTTGAGTTCAAAGTAGAACTATGATTACGAAGGTTCATTTGTTCACTGATAGGAGATGGCACTTACGCGTAGTGGCGTAATTGGTCTTATCTGTTCCATAGTGGAAGTGTAAACACCCACATATTTATCATAACGACATTCATAACAATGCATAGGCTGTTCAGTTATTCCTTTCATACAATGGATCAATAGGTATAAACATTATTTAAATATATGATTAATTTCAAAACATGATCTGTAAACGTTTACAAACGTTTAGTCGGCAGAAATGTAGCCGGATGTAGCGAACAGGGGGCAAACCTTGCTATACAGCATTCAACATCCGCCAGCTAGGTATTCAGCACAAGGTCGCAGCAACATTACATCTAGGTGTCTACCTACCTTCGGTTCCAACACTACCTACACGCCGCGATTACTTAAACAGCTCATTTGAATTGGGTGTAGGTATGATTTAGAAGTGCCATCTTGTCAGTAGCCTAGTCATAGGATTTCCTCATTGGTGACCCAATAATGTAATTTGGAGTTGTCTTTGTAACACCGACTAGTTTAGCGGAACGTTCAAAGAGCTCAAAACTTCAAAAAGCCAGTTTACTGTACTTACAATATGTCGACATCGGGCCGCTTGTTTAATAAAAATTGATTGATGAATGCGACTGTGTAGGTCGTGATGACGATGTAGTGGTCTCGAGGTGGGGGATTGAGGTCACAACGTAAGGACCGCGAGGCGGAATGCGTTTCGGCGGCGTGGGAATGCGCCACGACTCGCGAGTACCGTTGCGCCGCCCGCCGCCCGTCCCGCCGACGTGGAATGCGAGAACCCATTTGCGGCTGCGCGGACCAGCTCGCTTTATT
>JALPQI010015942.1:0-31314 GCA_025490895.1 Thaumatotibia leucotreta | reverse complement strand
AAAGTATCAAACAAAAATTTTGGGATATTTTGGGAAATGTGGTGGATCTTGCTCGGCATCATTGACTCTACCAGACTACCAATTTTTATCAATTGGATGTATTTATGCAAAAAGGATCCAATCCACACTAATTTGTCATTGTACAATTTAACTTTTTTTCTTTTGAGTTTAGGTGTCAATTATTAGAACGAAAAATTCTTGTGGGTTGGTTCCTTTTTGCATAAATACGTCCATTTCGAAGGCGTGATCCAAATGTACAAGTTTTTTGAGAATTGCTCAATAAAGAAGCTACGGCATCGTGTCCCCGGCGTCTGTCTTCAGTCTAGAAATAAAACTGTTCCCGAAAATCCTGAATCACTGCAGTAAAGAACGTAGTTAATAGACTGAGTCACGTCGTGTGTCACTTACTAGTCAGCGGTCCTACGAAAATGTTGATATATTTGAGTGTAGTTTACGCAATCTTAAAAAAGCATTTAAATAACATAGGTAACTTATGTAATGTACATATATAGGTAATTGCAATGTGCCAGTCACCTAATTAATTATCTATATACTTTTTAACAGAATGTACACTCTCGGACAATGAAAGCGGGTGGATTTGTATGGGCAAGACTATAGAAAGTGACCCGTTTTTGTAGTTCATGAGTAAAATAGTATAGTATAGTTCATAATTTGCTGTATTGCACAATGGTCGTCCACTTGTCATATATAAACTGTCGAACCGGCTTGTCGGCGGGGAAGGGCGGCAAATTAAAAACAAAAATTTGTCCCTATCACTCTAATGCCGCCTCCGTTGGAGTGACGAAGACTAATCGTCGAATTTCGCGGTAGTAGGCCTGTAACCATGACTTTGCAAGTATCGGTGACGTTAGGTTTTATTCGATACGTAAAGCATGCTGCGCTCGCTCCAATACGTCAGTGTATGCGATCGCGATAGAATGTAACCATTCGTGAGAAGAATCCAAAAAAATTAAACGAACCTAAAAATTTACATTATGAAAAGGTGCATTCAGACCAAACGAGCATTCGCTATTCTATCCCCCACGCTACGAAAACACGAATCACGTTTTGTGTAACGATCGAATTTCGTAAAGTAGGGGGTTAGAATAGCGAATGCTCGTTTGGTCTGATTGCACCTTTATAATCACGAACTTTTAGAACACAATCTTGATTTTACCTCCAACTTAAAACCTTAAACGTTGAGTTCATTCTTCGTTAAAATTATTGATATTTATTAGTATTAAAGTAACGTAAAAATGTATCCGCAAACGTGTTTCACGATATGTGTCAAAAGGTGCTTTCAGACCAAAAGAGCATTCGCTATTCTATCCCCCCACTCTACAAAATTCGATCGTTACACAAAACGTGATTGGTTGATTTCGTAGAGCGGGGGATAGAACAGCGAATGCTCTTTTGGTCTGAAGGCACCTAAAGGATACTGACGAATGTTACAATACCTTTTTGACCGACGTCAAAATTTCATTACAAAGATGTTCTTAATTGTACGAGTATAAATAGGCTAATTATAGTATGAAGTAGTACCTAGTAAAACATGACTAAGTACTTCTACTTTTAATCTAACTTTTGTGATTATGATAAATATAGTATGACGCATTTAATTTATAAAAAGCCCCGATGTAATTCTAATAATAAATAGTGAGGAAACAGCGTAGTAAAATGACACTATTGATTATTTGTTGATAACATTATCAGTTCCGAGATAATGTGTCAACTTTCTAGGAACAATGGAAAGAGCGGTGCTTAGTAAAATATACATAAATATAAATACATCCTCAGCCTATCTCAATCCACTGCTGGACGTAGGCCTCTCTTATTAAGGGCACCATTCATGGCACGATAAATCGCTTCGATTGATTGGACGAAAATCGTGACGATCGATCGCTTTAAAATTGCCAAACATACACGAAGCAATGAGGGTTTTTGATACTTTTTCTGCCGCTATGGGGAGGTGAGATGGCAGCACTGAGCCGACCGCTTAACGAACTGTCAAAATAAAATACGCGCATTTAATTTTCAACATATTTATAGGTTTATTTATTCTGAAAACCATTACTTTAGGCATATTGTTACCTAAAATAAGTAAATAAAATAGTTCTAAGTCAATTCTCATGAAATTAACAAAGTTAAAGTAATTATTTTTAATACCAGTGACTTTGCGCGCCTGTTTTAATAGCTCCGTCTTCAGTTCGATGACCGTGTAATAGTCGTAATCCATTACAAAATCAATTCTCTTCCAAATAAAATAGAATTTCAATATTTTAGGCCCAGATGCCTATGAATAGTATGAATCTGACAGTTGTCGAGACCAGGTACGTACGAAGCGCCGCCTGGTGGCAGAAAAATTATCGAAAACCCTCATTGATCGTTACGATCGCGCCATACACGAAGCAATAGATGGCTTCGATCTATCATTTACTCGTTGGAAACGGTACAATAAAGTCGCTGAACCCAATTAAATATGGATAGCGATCTCCTTTTTTACCTATGTGGCGTTATATATGATCCAGCTTAGACTAAAGAAAAAGAAGTCGAGGGTACCTAGGTACCTACACGAACACGTACCAAGGGATGCAGTGCGTGCGATTCCGCGTCAAGAATGAGACTAAAATCGAATCGTTGATCGCAAAGTACCACACAAAATCGATCCATCGTTACGATATTCATGATTGCATGGATTTTTGTTGCGATTTCCGATATCGTCTTCGATCAAGTAAATCGTTAGCGATATTGAATTACATTATCGATTGGTCGTTTCGATCGGTTTGTAACGATGGATCGCACAGATGAATCTTACCATGTAGGCCCCTTTAACGATGCGTATAGACGCATTAAGGTCTAAACCCACTAGACCGTACAATACAAAAAAATATTATTTTCCTAACTAGAGCGGAAAAGTACTTTGCGAACGCCTCGCGTGCGTAAATTTCTCTTTTTAAGGCACTTGTTATGAAAAAGGTCGTTCGATATTCGTCTAAAAACTTTATTTTAACTCGAATGATTGTCGCCCTCATTTCACTCGGGCTCCAACTTTTTTGCACTTGCATCGAAATGTACTTTTGTATTAAAAAGTATGAGACTATGCCCACTGGGACGTTCCGGCGCCGGCCAACACCGTCTCATACTTTTCAATACAAATAATATTTTTTTGTCTGATACGTTCATGCTACGCTCATGGTATGGTAAGGTCTAGAGGGTTTAGACCTTTGGGAGGCAAATGCCCATTATCGCCACGCCCGGCAAGTGGCGATCGCAGCAATGTGTCCACTACGATGATGCTGCTGCCCATTTTCAATCTTCTTCAAAGAATGTAGTAAAATGATTATTTTGGGACAATCTCACAAGGTCTGTGTAACATAGAAATCCTAAAAAGGATTTTGTCTGTATTTTTAACTGACTTAAAAAGGAGGAGGTTCCCTATTCAACTATTTTTTTTGTATCTGCAGACAGGATCTAGGAGAAATCGGTTGAAGTCGTTTTTTTTGTGATTATTTCGATCAGTTCCTACGAACAAATAAAACATGGAAGCCGCACGGCATACTAAATTGCCTTTCAAAAATGGTCCTGAATTTTATTTTACAAGTGCGACCCCACTTTGATGGATCACCCCAATGAATTTCAATATCAACCTACATATATTATGACAATTTAAACCGCCATTTAAAAATAGTTGTGTTTGGTTCATCAAAGTTTTGATTGGCTATATCCTATAAACATATGAGTGGTGTTAAGAAAAGCGCTATGTCCTGCCCATCTTGGCACAATTGAACAACTGTTTTTGGGGGCATTTTTGAGCTGGCGTTAGACGTCCATGTTATATATGGTCGCAAATCAGTTCATAACACAAAACATGAGTACTTAAATAAATCTTGCACATAGACGAGTAGCTATGCGCACGAGTGAATTTCTCCGCGATTTTCCTATTGTCATCTATTGGAAAAGCTGAAAGCGCGGGAAGGGAACGAATCGCAATAGGTAATAAAATTAGTAAAGGCATTTATGTGTGAAAGAGATTACTACGTATTTTGCTTTAATAACCTTCACTTACATCATCAGCCTATCTCAGTCCAATGCTGGACATAGGCATCTCCTTTAAACTAAGGCTTGTTCACGAAATAAAGTAGCCATTGCTGTATAATTCATTTTTTTTGGATGAGATCGTACCTTAGTATGGGTGTTATTACAAAGAAGGGCTCTTTGCCTGTCTTCTCGGACGCTGTGGTTGATATTTATATAAATTTCTCCATAATTATGGACTTTCATTTAAACTTCTGGGATTTAAGTAGTGTTTATTCTTATTTTACCATTTTGGGTCATTTAGTTTCCCAATGGGTCTTAACTAAATTACACTAGCGATACTATAAAAAACTGTGAATCTCGTGTCTACAATTTTTTTTTATTACCTATTTCAACACTAACATTGTTGAAATCGTCTCGGAAGTTCGCACTTTTTTGGGCGTGATCTTTTGCATTAAGCATTATCTGAAAATGAATGAATGAATGCTTTTGGATATTAGATTGTTACACATAAAACAGAAGAATGAATTTACAGTCCCATGGCTGTTAGAACTACATGGGACTATTGTGTAACAGTAGATACTGATTTTACGATGGCTACTTTATTTCGTGAACAAGCTTTATGTATAGGTCTAATATGCATTAGGAGGTATATGCCCATAATCGCAACGCTGACGAAGCGGGTTGGCGAGCGCAGTAATGTGTCCACTATAATGACGCTGCTGCCCATCATCAATCTTCTATCAAAGAATGGTCAAGGACACTTCAATCCCTTAGTCGACTCTTAGGTACGGCACCCAAGGGAAGAGTTGGGGTGGTGACAATGTATTCTTACTGCCGTCACCACGTGGTCAACCTTAACGTGCATTCAGACCAATCGAACATTCGCTGTTCTAACGCCCTACTCTACGAAATTCGATCGTTACACAAAACGTGATTCGTTGATTTCGTAGAGTGGGGGATAGAACAGCGAATGCTCGTTTGGTCTGAATGCACCTTTATATGCCGCCTTACAACAACCAGGGGAACACACTAGCAAGACTAGCCAAGATGCCATTTTGTAATAGTTTACGATAAGCGATAAGTCACGTGACCTTAATAATGTCTGTAAATGGTCACGTGACTTTTCGTTCGAATCTTTCTTTCGTATACGTATACGATTTCCATTCTGTTATTTATTATGTGCTGGCCTAGGCTAGCAGGAAGTTAAAGAATTATATTCTAATTTTGTTATTGTTCAATTCAAATAAAACCAGAGTAATCAAGCTCTTAAAAGCACGCTCTTAGTCTAAGATAGATATATAGCTGTTAGATACGGCAATTTAGGTCAAGGGTATAAGAGGTCTATATTCTACTTATGAAAAGACGCGTCTCTGTATACAATTGTTGAGAGATACGCCCTTGCGTGATGAAAGTAGCTGTCAGTTATTAAACATGGCCGATTATTTATATTTGTTATGCATTAAAGGATTGCCTTATGTGGAAGGTATTTTTATGGTGATCCTAATGGCACCTTATGGTAACTGCTTGATTGTGTCATACGAGATAGATAAGGAAGTGAATTACACTGTAGAGCAAAATAAAAAATAAATATAGGACATAATATTTTCTTCGGTTACCGCGAGGATTACACGTGGAATAAAACTATGAAAACGGATAAACTCGCGTATATTAATTAACTTTTACTTTATTCCGACATTTCTGATTTTCAAACGTCGGAATGAAGTAAAAGTTATCTTTTTTTATATATATTTATTTTATAAACTACAATTTATGTACATAGATTCAATCTAACTAATCTACTTAACCTAACCTATATCTAAGATTGTACCGAGGACGCTGGCGGCATTTTCTCGCTGTATCGCAATACTGATGCGTTGTGCGAGGAAGTCGCCAGCTCTTCGGTCTTTAGTTACGTCAACCAGACGTTTCGCGATCTCAGCAAAAAGTTAATTAATATACGCGAATTTATCCGTTTTCATAGCATTGGAGAGCCATATAAAGTTTAATGTAGCCCCACGGTAAGCTTAAGTAAAATGAGTTTTTCAATCAGCTTTTTAAAAAGACGTCAAAATTTTGCTTTCCTTGTGACTAATTAATCTATACTATTCGTCAGTAGAAAACAAAAAGTAAACAAACCTAAAAACTTGCATTATTCCATAATCACGCACTTTTAGAACACAATCTTGATTTTATTATTAACTAAAAACCTTAAGCATTGAGTTCATATAGGTACATTGTTAGTTAAAATTATTGATACTTATTAAGGTGCATTCAGACAAAAAGAGCATTCGCTGTTCTATCCCCCGCTCTACGAAATCAACCAATCACGTTTTGTGTAACGGTCGAATTTCGTAGAGTGGGGGGTTAGAATAGCGAACGTTCGGTTGCTCTGAATGCACCTTTAGTAATATTAGTATTTAATTAACGTAAAAATATATCTGCGCACGTGTTTCAGGGTTCATGTCAAAGACGTCAGACAAAAGCTATGGAACGTCAGCCTAAAATTTCGTTTCATTTTTTTTGTTTCATAAATGTTGCTGAAAAATTGTCGCAGGATATTAATTTTATTTATTTAGCCTTCAGCTAGCCTAATAGATGTGAAAGGTTGTCAATAATATCTCTACACACTTTCTAATATGTACCATAATAAAAAGTACCTGCTTCATAAAACAGTATTGCATACCTACCTACCTGAATTTATTCTGTCAAATTAATAGTTCTAAATACTAGTTATAAAGCGCCCTTTTTATCACTTAAAACTGAAAAGTCATATCTGTCCACAAATAAAGTCAAAGAAAATAAACCTTATGTTACTGAGTTAAGAGCTATTCTTATTTGGGTATTGTTACATATGACTTTTCAGTTTTAAGTGATTAAAAGGGCGCATTCTCGCGCCACCGACCATTTTTTGTGTCGGAACCTCTTTGGTATTCGCCATTAATAAAACTTTACCTAGTTTTAACTATTGCTCTTTTATGGCGTCTCACGGTGTATAATAGAGTATTGGGGCTAGTACCTATGAAATTTTGCGTTTTAATTCAAAGACTTTAGTTTCGTTATTTAAATAATAACTCCTAAATATACCATGTGCCTATGAGGAAAGGAAAAAAAAAATAACAACGGATTTCTGACCAAATTTAATGTTAAAAATGTCGTATGAAGTTTGTAGGATCCCATCTACTTTAGGAGAAAATGTATTTTTTTTTAAGAACCCTTTTTGACCGTTACGATTACGCAATGATAAACGTAGTTCAGGAAACGATTTTGTTACTATGTTGTCTTAGTCTTGTCATACTTAGTTGACAGATATGAAATGGAAAAAAAATCCTACCCATATGTAAAAAAAAAACCTATACCTAGCATGTAAAAAAACTTTAAAGTGCATTTTTTGCCAGTTCTTTTAAAAAAACACTTTTTTTATGTAGTGTGGCCGAATGGTCAGTGACACCATCCTTTAGTCTAAGTCTTACAACAACCATGAAAAGAGGACCCTAGTGGATTGAAATGACCCTAGTGAATCGATAATTGTGGTGGTGACAAAATTAAACGTATTCATACTGCCGTCACCACGCAGCCATTTCTTGTTACAGAAGCTAAATTCAGTGGAATAGACGTCATAATTAAAAATATTTGTAGGTTTTCACTTAATACCGCATCTGACATTCTTTCGCTCTTTGCAATCAGGAATTACAGGAAAATCATAAGTTATAGTTGACTCACTTAAAAAGTATTTATAATTTATGTAATACATATCTATTGAAAGTAGAAGTTTATGTAGAGAAGCGATGTGTTAGTTCAGTTAAAGTACTTAATACTCAGTTCAAAGGTTCCCAATCTTTCTTATTCTGTGGTGCAGAATTTGATAAGCCTTAAAAATTTCCATTATAAACAATAATGATAACAAAACAAGGTGAAATTTTATTGAGTGTTCTCCCCTTAAGGGTTTGTTCAGTAGCGTTTTCCCCCAGGGAAAAAAATTAGAACTTTTTTTCAAGTGTTTTTTTTTTATATGGGGCAGGTCTTTTAAATTAGCCAACGCTCTATAGAGCCCCAAAAATTTATTTGTAGGAAAAAAAATCATCTGCTGATTTCCTAGCAATGTAGAAGTTGCAGAACATTCTCAAAATTGCGGAAATATACTCGGAAATTTCCGAGAATTTTCATAAGAATTTAAGAGTAATTTCTCATTGAGAATGTTTCCATGAGAACTTATAAAAAAGTATTATGAAGAATATTATATTTCACAATTGAGTAAACAAGGCATATAATATACGTTAAAAGGCATGTACATACAACGGTTTTGGCATGATCAGATTGCTTGTAAACTTTAAATTGCCGAGAACATTCTCTATAGAAGTTTCGCAACTTGTGAAACTTCTCCTCGGTACATTGCTACTCTTTCGTAATCGGACCACGACACTGAACATGCCCTCAAACGGAGAACAATCATTAAAATTTCATTATATATATGAAGGGTCCACGAACAAAATATGTCCAAAGCTTTAAAAAATCAGGGCAAATTCACACCTTATTCTGTTTAAAGTAAGGTGTTTTTTCCTGCTGTAACTAGACATGTTCCTTCCGTGGACCCTTCATATAGACAAGAACAGAAACCTAAAGCGTCAAAAGATTGGACTTCCTGGAAATCTTTAACTTTTGAACATGGTGTCAAACTATTTCAAAATAATCATAATACTCACCTGGCTTCTGTCTTCATCTAACTGTTTTAATTGTTGTGTTGAAATTCTATTGAATTACAAACTAAAATAACTAAATAACAAAACCAGTATTAAAATATAAATTAAAAACTTATAAATAGCACTAAAAACACACAATAAAAACGAAAATAAGTAACAAATTAAAAGTCTAAATACTAGTCATTGTGCCAAAGATACTGGCAGCATTTCCTCGTTGTATTAATTAGATGTGACGGGTACAGTTTGGGAACCTCTGTTAGCCATTGATTGTGTTGGGAAAATCTGGTGGGATCGCGTTTTTGCGCATGCACTTACGTTATAATTGCGCCTGAGCTGTTACAGTAACTGTTATGGAAGCTTCTCTAATGTAACAACTAACAACGATGGAGGTTATGCAGCGTTTTAACTGAAACAATAAATTCGCTGGTGGTAGGACCTCGTGCAGGGTCCGCCCGGATAGCTACCACCGTCTTACCCGTTAACCCTTAAACAGGCCTGGCGATTTTTTCACTTTCGTCTCCTGATTTCGGTAGATAATAGCGTCAATAAAAAACTAATTTCTTGTTTTTTTTTTAGAAACATTATTTCCAAAAAAAAACCCGGTGGTCCATATACGCCCTGTGCTCGTCACCAGGAGGCCCACGTGTTCCGTATGTGGCCACTGCCCTGCTGGCGATACATTGAAGTTTTAAGGGGTAGTTGTTATGTTTAAATGTAATTATGGACAAAATAATACCACAATAAAAAGTATGAAAAAAGGATATTTATTTTTACATTCAAACGCCATTTAGCAAAATCCGCTTCAAAACTAACTTATAATTATATACTTGTAGTAAGTCTTGAGATGTTTAGTGGGTGGACCTACATGGTGTACAGTAATAAACTTACCCTTAAATTTCACATAAATGCCCAGCCGGGCAGTGGTCACATACAAACCACTTGTGCCAAACCGAAACGGGCAGAGGTCATATAGGGCCCACAAACTTTAAGAGCAAAAATTTTTAGGAAAAAACTATTACCGTGACCATTTTTGACATACTACACTTACATTACCTTATACACTACCAAAATAAATCGACACATAGCACTTACCGTAATTTTTTTCGACACAATAATAGTATTTATCTGGAGCAACACACAAAATCTGCCACTTTTTCTGTTTTTGAATTTGACAACTAAATCGTCAAAGAAATTTGTTCTGACACATGGATTTTGGGTGCGTTCAGAAATCTGTCAGTTAATAGACTATACGTCAGTGACATTTAGTGGCCAATACAAGCATATTGCTCGTCAGAAAAAAATCATTTGCTAAGTGGTCGCTATGAGATCACAACCTGGTTAAGGGTTAACCTGCCGCTAAATAGCAGTGTTTGCACAGCTGTGTTTCGATTTGGGGGTAAGATTTGGGGATAGCCGGTGTAATTACTGGCATAGAGGCATTCCATCTAAGTCCTCAGGATGGGCAGCGCATAGGCGATTTTTTGGTCACTATGTCCATGGGCCTCAGCTATGCTATTCTCATATTCACACGCGAGCTCGACGTCGAGACAGCCTTGTCTAAAATCCTAGCTGTTTGGTTTGATATTAGGAATCGAGGCTGTGAGCGAGGTTGTGGGCGAGTTCGTCGCTGTTTTTCGTTAGAGAATACGAAATTCGTACATTGAACGTCAAACTCTTGACGCAGTGTAGTTCCAGCTCACGCCGCATTCGTCGCTGAGCACTAGTGTCGTTTAAAGTACATTTACTAATTTATTGAATACCATTTTTAGGCTCGACGCTGCCGCAGCGCTGACACAGCGCTGACAGCAAGGCGGTTTCCTTAGTGAATAACATTGCAGTTCCTGCTTTCCATCAGGTGCACCTTCGTCACAAAAAAGGCTTTATCGCACTTGCGATTTGCAAGCGAGTTGGAAGCGATGCGAGCGCGCAGCGGGTTCGTGGCGAGCCTGTAACCAATTCGCTGCGAGTTTGTCGCGATTTGAAATTAATATTATCGTACTAAATATTTGCTCAAAAAAATTCTAATAATAAACTTATAAAAAATAGCGAAAATAAATGTAAAGCTACTTGGCAGGCTATTTCCTCGACTATAATAAATAAATTACATGAAAATGACATAAATATAATAAAACATAACGATGACATATATTCTAATCCGAATGAAATTTGTAATGTATTTAATAACTTCTTTATAGACTTAGTATGTAAACAAAACTTACCTTTGGATAATTCTACATATAAACTTAATTTAAATCATTGTAATCCTCATACCATGTTTCTAAAGCCAGTAGATGAGAGCGAAATCTATAATATTATCATGTCATTAAGCAATAGTGAGTCTAGTGGTTTCGATGACATCACAACAAAAGTACTGAAAGTAAGTGCTTCGTATATATCTTCACCTCTTGCTCATATCATCAATTTGTCATATTCTGGTGGAATTTTCCCACGACAGTTAAAGTATAGCATAGTCAAACCGTTATACAAGAAAGGAGAAAAACTTAACATAGAAAATTACAGGCCCATAACATTAGTACCTATATTATCTAAAATTTTTGAAAAATCAGTTAACAAAAGAATGCAAGATTTTTTAAATAAACATAACCTACTTTGCATGGAACAATACGGGTTTCGGAGTGGTCGCTCGACTACTCTTGCATGTTTTGACCTTGTCAAATCCATAGCCGAGAGTATCAACAAAGCAACTCCTGTGGTGTCGATATTCTTAGATATGTCGCGGGCTTTCGATTTTGTTCATCATACCAAACTATACTGAATAAACTTGAGGTGTATGGGGTAAGGGGGAAGGCGCTAGAGTGGATGAGAAGCTACTTAGAGGACAGAATGCAATCTGTGGAAATTAAGCAACTGTCAAAAGATCCGGACAGCCAAAATAAAATGCTATTGAAACAGACCTACAGATCAGAATTTAAGACGTGTAATTCTGGTGTTCCGCAGGGAAGTATACTGGGACCTTTGCTTTTTCTACTTTACTTAAACGATCTACCGAGGGCTACAAAACAGAAATGTATAATGTTTGCGGATGACACCACGCTAGTCATAAATTGTGATAAAAAGAATGATTTCGAAAATGATATTAATAAAGAATTGAATGACGTTATTGAATGGATGAGAATAAATAATTTACACATTAATATATCTAAGACTAAATGCATACAATTTCAATCATATAATTCTATTTCAATACCAATGACAATTAGATATAACAATGATACAGTTGAAGAGGTGAATTCTGTAAAATTCCTTGGCATGATGATAGATAAAAATCTAAATTGGAAACAACAGATTGATCAAATTTGTAATAAATTAAATCGTTTTGTGTTTGCTTTAAGAAAACTTAGATTAACCGTTTCCAAAGAAGCTGCACTAACAGCATACCACGGTTATGTGTCATCAGTGCTTTCTTATGGTCTGATATTGTGGGGAAACTCGGTGGATTCGGACAGGGTATTTAAGATCCAAAAGCTGTGTATAAGAGCGATATGTAACGCTAAAATGGATGACAGCTGCGTGCCCTTATTTAAGGAACATAACATACTACCATTACCATTGCCGTGTTTGTATATTAGAGACGTATGTGTTTTTGTCAAGTCCCACCCAGAATACTACCTTAAAAGAAGTGAAGTTTTGCAGAGACAAGGCAGGACAAGAACACATATGTTAAATCTTTTATACAAGCCTCGGGCCTGTAAAGATATATACAGGAGAAATGTTTTTAATATGAGCATTACGGTATTCAATAAGTTACCAAATGAATTGCGGACATTGTCGGGGGAATTATTTAAACGATGTTTAACAAAATGGCTGCGGGATAAATGTTTTTACAGCGTTAAGGATTATTTAAATTTTAAGGAACCGATGACATTGTATTAATTTAATTTATAATAGTATTTTTGTGACATTTGTATAATAGTAGTAGACCTGGACATTCTGTTTAATTTATAAATTGTTATTCTATAGCTTTGAAATATTTATATGCTTGCTTGCTTGCTGAATACAAGGATCTTATTAATAATTAACACCTTTAATGTACTGTATTCTGATAAATAAAGAATTTTGAATTTTTTTTTTTTTTGAAATCGTGATTAAAAATGCATAGGTATTGATTGATTTTAGTCATAAGAGATCCAATTACGTATTTAATTAGAATTCACTAGCGACTAAATAGATTAATTCCCTCACGACGATTATTGTAGGATTTGGGATTAAATAAGTTATTGAGCGACGACCTGGTAAAGGTTGCGGGTGTCCAATGGATGCGGACAGCTCACGACCGATCTTTGTGGAACTCTCTGGGGGAGGCCTATGTCCAGCAGTGGACGCCAATTGGCTGATGATGATGATGATGATGATGAAGTTATTGAGGTCCTCAATCAACCGAACCCTCACGAATGCGACAGTGTTCGGATTAGGGGATGCAAACCGGTTTTGGAAAGAATAGTAAAACCGGTTAATAACCGATTATTCAAATAAAACCGGTTTGCTTGCACGCCCTAGGTCGGATACTTCAGACTAAACATTTTTCATTAGGTCTAACTGTAGACATTACTACTTACAACCCTGTGTGTGCTTCTTTAGGTTAAAGTACTGGTCCATATTTATATCGTTGCACAATATACAGGAAAATATCAGAATGTGCCTGAAATATGCGGTACCTGAGAATCAACTTCATTATCGCGTTTTATATGAAATACATGACACATAATTGATAATTTCCTTCCTAAATTCATGGGATATGTTTTCTCGCGTCGGTGTATTGTTAAGTATTTGAGGTGCATTCAGACCAAATGAGCATTCGCTATTCTATCCCCCACTCTACGAAATCAACGAATCACGTTTTGTGTAACGATCGAATTTCGTAGAGTAGGGGTTAGAATAGCGAATGCTCGTTCGGTCTGAATACACCTTTAGACAAACGAGCCAAAACCGTGTCAAAAGTTAGTTATTATGTCAAACTAATTTGTAGACATTGCAGCTTGGTTGGACTTTAAAAAAATCATTACACGGAATTCATAACTTCCAAATCTATGTTATGTATATAAATGATGTATAAACGAATTGAATTGACCTACGAACAAATAAAACATGGAAGCCGCACGCTAAGTATAATAAATTGCTTTTCAAAAACGGTCCTGAATTTTAGTTGACAAGTGTCACCCCCTGTTTAATGCGTCACGGTAATGAATTTCAATATCAACCTATAAAAACTTAAACCGCCATTTAAATATTTGTGATTAGTCCATCAAAGTTTAGATTGACTACATTCTATAAGCATTTGTCAAAGATAATGCGCCGAAATATGCGCGGTGTTAAGAAAAGCGCTATGTCCTGCCCATCTTGGCACATGTATTGAACAATTATTTTTGGGGGCATTTTTAAGCTCGCATTAGATGTCTATGTTATATTATTATGGTCGCAGTATAACACTGTTTAAGAAGATTAAATATTATATCATTCGATTTCTACAATGAAACATTGTAATTGGATAAATTATGCGCCCGTATGGACTACACGCAGTTGGTTTTTGGTCAATTTTAACGCATAGTCCTTTATAGTAGTGTTACTACTTAAAAAAATCAAAAAAGATTGAATAAACCAATACCAGTTGTTCCACAAAATATACCTTTTCAAGGACACTAACCCGTGCGATGCGCCCAAATGAAGTAAACGAAAAAAACGCCATTAAGATTGATCTCGGAACTGCACGCGCCAAGGTCACCGGCGCTTGCGCAGGGTTGGGCTTGCTTTTAAATATTTATCAATAAATAAATGGTCCAAAAGATTTTTTTACGTCGATTTAATATAAATAAATAAATAAATATCTTGGGACATCTTACACAAATCTACCTAATCCCACGGTAAGCTCAATTAAGGCTTGTGATGTGGATACCAGGCGACGATATATATAATAGATAGATACATATAGATACTTAAATACATAGACAGTCATGACATGACCAAGGAACAAACATTTGTGATAAATAAATACACAAAGAATGCCCTCACCGGGATTCGAACCCGGAACCTCCAGCTTCGTAGGCAGGGTCACTACCAACTAGGCTACGGAGGCTGACAATATACAAATGAAATCCCCTCGTTGCTCGTTTGATCAGCTTCTAGTAAAATATAACATGCTATCCCTTAGCGACAGAAGTTTCAGAGGTTCATAGCTGATGCTGTCATGCTCCGAGATATTTGCGTTGGCGACATTGACTGCCCCCAACTTTTATCTATTAGTACATTGTGCATCAAGGGAGGTAAGTACGGAATTACTAACGAGAGTGTTCAAATACCATGCCCGACGCCGGAGGCGGAGGGCTTTTAATGACTCGAGTTAGTATTCCGCTTACCAACCGCGATGCATACAAAGTTTTTCATCACACTTGCGGACAAAAAAAAAGTTTTAAGACAAAATATTATTCTATGAATTATTGACATTTGTATTACTCCCTAGAGAATTTCACTTTTCTACTCGTATTACTCCCGCTACGCATACAAGCAATGGCGCTTAGACAGCAAGTGTGATGAAAAAATACTTATTTTTCATATAGGTCACATGGGAAACATTGTTCAGAAAGAGCATCTTAACACGTTTTTAACAGTTGGGATCACAATCCCGTAATTACCCATAATAAATCATAATATATTACTTTCGAAATATAATTTATTTCAAATACATACCTACATAATAATTATACTCCATTTCAAATACCATGGCCCTATGCCACTTCAAACTTTTAAGTGGCATCTCATGACGACATGAGAATTCGCAATCACCTACCCGTAAAAGGACTAAAAAATGCCTTGAAAAAATAACAAGAAATGTATGCGTTAACATTTATTGTTTCCCGTGTTACCCTTGAATAATATTCATTTTGGAATAGAATAAATAATACTCATCGTCAATCAGCGATCTTGACCTATATAATAATTCTAGAAACATAACGGCGATCACTGTTTCTTAGGTATTTAATAATTAATTAAATAAGTTAATGAGGAAATTTCGTAAAGGAATATTCCTAAATTAAAGTTATTCGATGAATTTAACATTTCAGTATAACTATATGGTTTGAAAGTTATAACTATTTAAGAATCTAGAAAAAAATGTGTTTATAACCTAACATGAAATTATTATTATTTGCTAAATAGGTTAGATAAAAAACACCATAATGCTACTCTATAATCTCTACATTTGTAAGTACTTAGCCAAAACCAAAACATATATATATAACCAAAACGTATACTCTGTTTGGTTAGGTATTTAAAAAAAGGTAAACAATCTTGCAGTATCTTTTTATTGAGAAATGCATTTAAAAATCCAAACTAGGCACTTAATGACTCACTGTATTTCCTTGTTATATTATGTATATTTGCTAAAACTTATTTTCTACTCGTAGTTTTCAATAAAAAGATACTGCAAGATTGTTTAACTTGTTGTTTGACTTGTTAAAACAGTATAGCAAAGGACAGGTAAGGTAGTTGGCCCAGAAGGTACTTATTCACCCTGGACTTGAAGGTCATAGATATAAAGCCCATTTCTAAACTGTCAAAAGTTCATTCTCAGAAATCGGCAACTATAGCTGCAAGTACACAAAAACATAAAAAATGTAAACAGTGGCAGCCCTCGGCCGGCAGCCCTGGCCGCGCTGCGCCGGCGCCGGCAGTCAAGCCGCGACTCCCGCGCATGCCGCACGCGCACGACACGCGAAATTGTGACAGTGGTGACAATTGTTACGGATTTTTTATTTAACCGGGACCTGTGGGACTTTTTGTTTTATAAAGGTATTTATTTAAGGATTTTTTGGTTTATTTTTAATGCTTTGTTTTGTTAAGTTAGGGTTGAAATGTTAAAAATAGGTACAGGAAATAAATGCAATTTAACATGGCTAGTAACTACATATAAGTAAATTTTCATTTTAAATTATGGTATTTATTTAACGTTTTCGGTTATTTATTATTAATGGTTTGACTGAGTATGGATTGTTAAGTTAGGGTCGAAAATATAAAAATAGGTACAGGAAATAAATGCAATTTAACATGGCCAGTTAACGTAGCACCTATTTATAAGTTAATAATTGTCCAAATGCCATTGATCATTAAATATAGTTCAGAAGTCAAATTAATTATTATTTCCTAGGAGATATAAAATATATAATTGCGATCTAACAGTTTTTAAAGCCCAAACTTCTATAAAATGCAAAATATTCGTACAAAACTATAGATTTGTTCTTAATTATTCACATGTAATTGTCACCTTTCTTTATTTCAGAAATAAGACGAATTACTATTTCCAAGTAAAGATAAAATATAGGTACCTATTATTTTCAACATAACAGTTTTACAAAGCACTAAAATACCAAAATGCAAAACTAGATGTGTGTAGATTAGGGTTCTAAGAATAAAGAACCAACATAAAACATGGATACTGGTTTTAAGATTTAAAATAAAAGACTAAAAACTTTATCCTTTCGATACGATCCTAAAGAATCCTAGTTTATGTCAAAAATAACACTTTTTAATTCATGAAAAGGAATAAGGGCTATTGTTCCTTTACGGACATAATATATTATTTAATCACGTAATGTGTCGATATTCATAAAATTTCATTAATAATAATTAGTAAAATAAGTTTCATTCATTTAGTCGTTTTGTTTTTAAGTTAGTTTTACTTTTAATTTTAATTGGTGGTGATTTTAACATTAATTGTACCTATACCATAATCCTATAACCTATTCATAATAATAATGCTTTAGTTTTTCATTGAAAAATCTCATTATTAAAATGATAAGTCATGCCACAAAGTCACAAGTAATCCCTACGTGCACAGTGGTTGCGCCATACGATTTGCCGGACAAAAAAGTCCTCTAAACGACACAAAATGTTTATCATAAATGATTGTTTATCATTTATCAATATTGCTGACGTCATGAAATTAATCTTTTTAATCCACACCGGACTTCGATTGGCACTTTTATGTTATTTACCATGTTTATAGATAGGGCTTAAGATTAAATTATTTGTATGAATTTTAAGCTATTATTTCCGTCTATGTGAAAGGAATGTGCAACTACAAACTAAAGTATCTTACTATACAATATAAGATAATAACTCTTTATTGCACCTCAAAGACAAATACAAAACAAATAATAAAAGTACATGTTTGAAAGAGGTAAACAAAAGGCGGTCTTATCGCTAAAGAGCGATCTCTTACAGACAACTTTTGGGTAGAGGAGATAAGAAAGCAAAAGTTGATAGTAGGTGGCGCAAAATTGAGAAAAGTATTATGATGCTAAGGAATGTAAAAAGACAAAATACAAATACATGTAGGTATATAAAACTATGAGAAATGATAAGTTTTAGTCAATTGTAATGAAAGGAAAAGAAAAAAATAAATAAAGAATGGAAAACTAAGGAAATGACAGATAGTGTTTCTTAAGTAATGTTTTAAAGGATGCAATCGATTCAGCAAGTCTTAATTCAATTAAATAGGGAGTGAGTTCCATAGTCGAATAGCTTGTATCTTAGTTTTTATTTATATGTGAAAAAATAAACATTACTTCCTAAAAAAGTTAAGGATATCAATAGTGTACACCAGGAAAAAACTGTTTATATATATCGATACCATTAAAACATAAATAAAGTGTCGCTGTCCATTACATGCGTGTGTGTAATGACTGTAATAATTATCTTATTAAAATGCAAATGCTTTATATTTATTATCCGAAGTCGGGTTAAGATTGTAAATACTGATATAGGTTTACTATAGTCTCGTTTTAGGTTTATGTTACATATTTAAACATTATTATGTAAATAATACGTGTCTACAATAGATTTAATAAATATAAACATCAAATACATCTTACACAAATAAATATTAAATAATTTGCTAAAAAAGCTTTAAACTTGTTGTGTGTGTTGTGCCAATATAAAAAAAAGTTACCATCTTTAGATAGCAAAATATTACATTAAGGGGCATTTTTTCTTTGTTATTTTAAAATCAACTTTTTTATTTTGAATGTTTTTACAATATAGGTATCCACTCAGAATCATGAGCTCGTGCAATTTATGTACGCACGCAAAAGAAGGATCCCAAATTAATTCGAAATTCCCAAAAAACTTTCGTTTTCTCTACTTTTTTACAAAGTTTACCAAAGATAAGTATTTACCTACGCAATAGAAAAAAAATTTCGAAATAGTTTTTACTATACCTATATGTATAGCAGAAAATATCCTAAAATTATCAGATAAAAAAATACTGTCAAAGTCAAGCTATTCTTTATTCAAGTAAGCTTATTAATAAGCATTTTCGAATCGTCTGACATTATCGAGAGAGAGAAAAAAAAATCTACTACTGTATAATGGGATAGCTAAAAGTAATGCTTAAGGCTTGATACAAATTATTTTAATTAATATAGTAAAAAAAATGTCAATAAACATTCTTAATTTTCTAAATAATTATCGCATAGCATAAAATTTTACAAATATGTTAGTCAGCGGCTGCATGCAGCGTCTAAACTAGCGCCCATTAAGATTATAATTAAACATGGAATCCCACGGGAAGTGTCGTTATTCCGGGACTCTCTTCATAGTTGAGAAGCGCTGGAATATGTCTATCGGAGACATCGAGACGGGAAAATACTTTTAGAAGTTATTGGCATTTATAGCTGTGAAGTTGTGTGAAGATACTGAGTATACTGACTGACCGATTTCTCCAAGATCCTATCATCAGACTCCGACATGATGCAAGACAATCACAGGGTTCGATTAAAAAAAAAATGAAAATCCATTCTCGGAGATATAGAGTACATACTCGTATATGTAAAAAAATTGAGCGCCTACTTTTTTCACATGTCATGTTGTTATAACAGCAATAAAGTGGCCTAGAAGATAAAAATGTAACTATTGTTTTGTAAACATTTATAATTGTTAATACACAATTCATTTAACCTCATCTTCAATGTCAGGATAATATTAAACGTAAGTTTACGCGATTAAGACCCGTTTATCGTTAAAATATGAGCGATGATCGTGAAAGTTTAAATCAATATAACCAAACTAAATCAAGAAAAAGTTGACACGGCAGCTTTTTCAAATGTCAATACTTACACTTAAGGTGGAAGTACCAGTACCTACGTAACATGTTAACAGAGAATATTTATTTGAATCACGATATTTTGCTCATATATAAATCTACATAAAGTATTGTCATGTGTTTTGGGAGAGGAGTTTGTACCTAAGTTTTGTTAAATAGTATTAATTTTATAGAGTGACTATAGAAAAAAATCTCAAAATTGCAAATTTTCTTAGTCATTGTACGAGTAAGTGTCAGGTGCTTTTGCTAACAGTGCCAATAGATGGCACCTCAGTACAAGTTTGAATATCACATATTGGAACATTGAAAATATTAACACTCATTCCTAAAAGGATATTTCAGTAAAAAATATTTAAACAAACCTTTTTTTTAACTCCACAGAAATATCAAAATTCTCAGACACGTGTATGATTATTTCGCGAAATATTTACATTAGTAATCCACTACTTCCACATGTGTCTACTTTGACCTTCTAATCTTGTGACCCAGAACTCAAATTGATCTCATAATTCTCGGTACATTACTTTAATTAAATAATTCTTACATTAATTTACATAATCCAATAAGCAATAGGGTCACGAATTCTAATTCAATTTAGAGGTTACTATAATTTTATAAAGCAAAGGGTCATATAAAATGGTATTATGACACGGTCCGGGCAATAATGAGACTATAAATTATATTATGGTAATGTTTATTTGTGAGTCATTGTATATACTGCATGATAATTCAATTTATTATTATGAGCAAATTTGCAAGAAATCTGAATTTCAAAGTACATTTTAACTACATTGTTTTTAGCAATGACCAAATATCATGTCACGCTTATGTTATTTAAAGGAAAATTAATGAAATTATTGTGTTTTACCTGTTTACTAAAAGTGATTTAAGTATGTACCTATTAATCCGCAGTTTTGTCTTCATATAATAAACGGCCATATACCGATATTATTAATTTGTCCTTATCTGTCAACTTGACATATACTTTTGGCAGAGAGCGACAAAACATAAATTAGCAGCACTAATGACCAACCGGCTTGTCAGTTGAAAAAAGCGGCAAATTAAAAAAAGTATCGGCGAAGAGTTGGCTGCTTAGCGTTTTAAAGGGTATTGGCAACATATTTGCCGTAACATTAAAAAAAAAAACATAACCAAATCAATTTAGAAATACGTAAGGTTGGAAATTTGGGGGAGGCCTATGTTCAGCAGTGGACGTCTTTCGGGTGATATAATGATGATAAAGGTTCAAAATTGAATGCTTTAACAGATTTTCTGTTAAATGGGTCAACATTCCTTTCGTTGTGTTGTTTCATACCACTTACGCTTTTAGTTGCTGTTTCGACCCACTATAGAAAAAAATCCGGTATACTTGTATTTATTTTTCACGCTATATTTTAATACATAGGCACATCAAAAATTAAAAACAAAACATTATCTCATACAAAAATCACAACTATGTCACGTTTTTTAGGTACACAAAATAAGATAACGAAAATAATTTTGACCCAAATGATAAAAGGGATAGTAGGATTTTTTTTATTTCGCTCCTTATTTGTGAATTACGAGACACTCTTGCGGTGAGTTATATTATAAATAGAAAAAAAGACACTATCTAAAACTGATAAAGATTAATCATTTTCCAGGAATCACATGTGTTTACATTTTCTGGTGATTAATATATTTCTGCGATGCTTATAAAAGTATGATTGTTCACAAGTGTCGTAATCGACCTTCAAAAACAATTGTGGAAGATTCTGTAAGGAAATGGGACCTTCACTTTGTATTCGCATTTGGGTTTAATTAGTGCATGTGTACTTAGATATGCATAAATTACGTTGTTCGCGTAGGTACCGTTTGAGTATCACTAGAAAACAAAATTATAATCGTAATTTTTTGTTTATATATTTTTAGTGTGTTTTTAAATATATATTATACACTATAGTTAACCTTAACGTACATTTTTGAACAATTGATCGGCATTGGACAGTCTAGTTGATAGTTTTTTATAGAAATAAACAAGAAAGATATACCTATGTAATAACTATGCATATTATATAAGATCATTTTTCGATCAAAACCGTTAAAACAGTCATAATAAGAATCGGACAAAATGGGCATCATTGTTCGCAATGATATGGACTTAACTCCAGTTGACAAGTCCAAGTTGACAACAATTTTTTTTTGGTTTTATTTCGACATAAGTGCCTAGTGTCTTAAACAATTTACCCAAAAATATTATAAGTACTATGGAGAGTAAACCAACTCAAGCTAAGAATATTATTAAGAAAATGTTCCTTCGAGATCTCAATAAGTAGAATATTAATTAAGTTTAATTCCATCTCTGTATTCTATCAAATATTGATAACAACGAATACGTTTATTTAAGTGAAATATGAAATGAAATAACAACATAATTAAATTTAACGTCAACTATCAAATTAAAACTAAACAATTAAAATTAAAACTAACTTAAAAAACAAAAACCGGCCAAGTGCGAGTCGGACTCGCGCGCGAAGGGTTCCGTACCATTATCAATTTATTATTTAAAAAATACAGTTAAATCAACCTAGCTCAAAAACTATAGGAGATAATTTAATCAAACCAAAAATCGTTGATAGAGTTTATTAATGTGCTTAACATATATTTTTTTTAGAATTTTATATCGCGTAGTTTAAAAAATAGAGGGGGGGGGACACATTTTTCAGACTTTGAGAGCTGGTATCTCGAAAACGATTTGCTTAAATAAAGATAAGATTTATAAACCTTCATATCATTTTCAAAGACCTTTCTAATAATACCCCACACGCTTATATACAACTAAATTTTTTTTTCTATCCCTCAGTTATATGTATGGAAGGCCCCCACCCCAATGGTTTTTTTACAATTTAGTATCATAATCCTGTAGCGGTTCATACAACACATATCCTTACCAAATTTCGTTACTGTAGCATTCATAGTTTCCGAGTAAATCAGCTGTGACAGACGGACAGACGGACAGACGGACAGACGGACATGACGAATCTATAAGGGTTCCGTCTTGCCATTTTGGCTACGGAACCCTAAAAAGACTAAAAATAACATATTATTATTAAGAAAATAAGCCGCCCATCGTCGTTCCCGGTGCAAAAGTGCCCATAACACTCGCAGCGTAGATAAACTACAACATAAAATAACAACGTAAATGTTTAGCAAATAATCGTCGATTTTAAAGATTGTACTAAGCTAAAACATTTTAACTTTACTTATTTTCTTATAAATGAACAGTTTTTTTACGATTAATTGATAAATTATTTATTCAACTTTGTAGTCGTGTGGCATTATACTCATGTGCGATCTCTAATCATAATTCATAATGATTACTCAATTAAACTAAAACTGCAGAAATGCGTACACATACTAGACGTTATCTAATGCAATTACCCCGCTGCATTAAAAAAGGAATTAAAGTGCATAACATGTAGATTATGCAGTCATAAAAGAAGCTATTTACCTCGGTACATAATTATGGAATTTACTTATCTGGATTATTTATAGCTTCTGATACAGCAGCCCATTGTTTTGATAAGAAAGAAATTGCTGTTTGTTGATTGTGTATGGCTTGCTTTAACTTCCGATTGGAATTTGAAGTAATGAATGAACCAGAACGTTTATATAAGTCCTTGAAAGTGCGAACAGTTTGTGTTTGTTTAAAAAGACGTGTTGTCACATTTCATTAACATGTGTTTTATACATAAAGAGGTACAATTATTCACACAGTGTTCATATATATATTGACATATATACAGGTTGCTTTTATAATTCTTTTAAATTTAATGGAAGCTTATATAGGTCGAATATACTTATTATAAATTAATGTGTCTAATAAACTAGTGTCGTAACTCTTACTGTTATTTAATGTAAAAAAATGTTTTTTTACGCGGGTTCACGTTTTTTTACGGCGACAAATTTAATGCTCTACATGTTTATGTGGATAAACAAAACTCTCGTAAAACTCATTCCATACTAAAAGTATTACTATAAATGAGTGCCAGGAGTAGCGTTGTAATTGTCGGAAAAAATCAAATGTTATTTTCGGGAATGTATGAAAATTTTGATTTTTTCCGTTTTTTCGAGTTTTTATATAGGTAAATAATCAAAGTCACTGTCACTCCTTTCCGTTTATTTAAATTGATTTTTCCTCGGTGCCATCGCATTCTCCTGGCATAAGTGAAAATTAGACCTAATTCACATTGGTTTAGAGTTGAAAAGTAAAGACACTTTCATTTATTTTTTTGTAAAAATCCGGAAAAAAACGAGGATGTGTTTCCATACAAATGACACCTATTAATGACTCGAGCGAGGTGTCATTTGTATGGAAACACATCCTCGCACATCTCTGGTTGAAACGCAGCCGCAGCCTTAATCCGGAAAGGACTATGCGTCAAAATGGACCAAAAACCAACAGAGCTGGGAGTAGTGTCATGCAATGTCCAGTGCAAAGTTGAATTGTTGAATAATTTTATATGAGTAAGGCGTACCGCGGGCACTCTCTAAGTAAATCACCGTCGACCAGACATCATTCATCATAGTATTTACTCTGACTAAAATACAAATATCTCCGTTTTGCAATGGAATTGAACAAAGTGCCCATAGAATGAAATGAAATAAATGTAAATACCTATTTAATGACACCACTTTTAGCTCTGTTGGTTTTTGGTCCACTCTCCATACAAATCTGCCTATAGTCTATAGAAAAAACTACTTCAATCTAAAATGAACAACGACTATGGCAAGAGAATCTCCAAATACCTAGTACCTAAAATATTAAATAAAATAAGTATATTAAGAGAAAATCCTAAGTTTACTTAACTTCAATGTCTAATACTTAAATTAAAGTCAATGATTAAAAGTAGGTTAAAGTCACATCTTCTCGAAGATTAAATTAATGTTTTTATGCTTATGCTGGTGTGTGCGAATATACCAATACACTGTACTATCTCATAAAAAAAATTTGTAAGATTTACTACTAAGAACAACTGTAAGATTGTATGTAATAATAATTTAATGTAGAATAAGTATATAAAACGAGCGCATCTCGCTATCAAACGTTGCAGTTTGGCGAGAATATAATGTATAGTTGTTAAGCTAAAAATATCAGTCTATAAATAAAAAAAAAAGTCCTTTTCAACGCGAGTCAGCAGAGTTTTGTGTTTAAAACAAAGGCAACGAGAATGACACAATAGTGGTAATTGGTAAACGGTTAAATAGAGAAACAGTTTGTCGGACACAGTCATATCTCAAATGTCACCGCGAGGCTGAGCGCGCGCTTCCGGGGCGCGAGGTCGCTCGTGAAACCGACTATGGCTCTTAAACATTACCAAAAAGCAATATTTTAGTAGAGATGGTGCCTTTTTTTTATGTTGGCACAACAAAGTGGCTCCACTGCACCTGATCGTAAGTGAAAAGTAGAGCCCAAATCGCGGCGGCAACGAACAGGAGACAATCAGTAACCTGTTAGTTGCCACCGCCTTGCTGGCCCGCTAGATGCTTCTTCACGCTTCGTTTAAAGTGTCCCAACTTATAGGTATGCGGAAACTTAGGCTCTAGTGCGAGAAATGTGTCATTTTACGTCAGGTCCATAACTTCGGAGGGCCATCTGTACTAAAAAACGTCGTACGAGACACGTGCAAACTCAACTCGTGTCGATTTAAAACACTCCCTGTCGGTCGTGTTTTAAAACATCGCCACTCATTTCGAATTTCATGTGTTTCGCACTTGTGTATTTTAAAGTATTCTAAGAGCCCACTACTGCTGTTTTTTTTCTTCAAAAGATATGATAGAAATCGAATCGAGTTTGATTATTTTTTTTTACTTATGGAACGATTATCTCCGAAAATATTGAGTTTAGAAAAAAACTTTTTTGAGACCCCTATTCTCTTTAAAAGACGTATTCACACTGTAGGATTACAACAAGATAAAAAAACATCCCCACTTACTATGGTACTTACTGGTACCTGTACCAAATTTCAAATTTCTATTAGGTACTTACGGCCTATGAGCTATGCTGCGGACAGATGGACAGACGGACAGAGGGACATGGTGAAACTATAAAAGTTCCTAGTTAGTCTTAGACGATGGGCAGCAGCATCATCATACTGGAAACACTACTGCGATCACCAATCCGCTTGCTCTCCTATTAAGGTGCATTCAGACCAAGCGAGCATTCGCTATTCTATACCCCCACTCTACGAAATTCGATCGTTACACAAAACGTGATTCGTTGATTTCGTAGAGTGGGGGATAGAATATCGAATGCTCGTTTGGTCTGAATGCATCTTTACCAATGTGTCCACACGCGTAGGTATTAGGAGAGGACTATGTCTATCAGTGTCTCTGACCATTCTTGATAGATTGATGATGAGCAGCAGCGTCATCATAGTGGACACATTTGGCATAAATGGGCATTTACCTCCTAATTCGTCTATACGCATAGTCAATTGGAGAGGCCTACGTCCAGCAGTGAACTAAGATAGGTGGCTGCTGTTGTAGAAATATGAACAGATTCGTAAGTCAGCTTTTCAAGGACATCTTAAACACGATATTGTAAATCCACTTGTACTTTATAAACTGTTTACTTAGTAATCTCATTAAAAGTCAGCGATGCGTGTCCAAAGCCACTCGATATCGGTGACTTCACGCACATTACATGCTCTCGGCTTATGTAAATATAAATACAAACGGAATGGCATGAGGTCCTAACTTAACCCATTCATTCCTGACGCCCCATATTTTTAATTATCACGCAGCGCCGCCGCCTTCTACGCGACGACGCGAATTCGCGTCCACGGCATCACGTTAACATTTCAATGGACGCGAATTCGCGTCCGCGGCATTAGGTTATATTATCACACTTCAAGGACGCGAATTCGCGTCTGCGGCATTAGGTTATTTCACACTTGATGGACGCTAATTCGCGTCCTCGGCATCTTGTTTACGCATACACAGGACGCGAATTCGCGTCTTCGGCATCCGAGATAAGAATTATGAAAATTACAAATGCATTGAATCCAGAAACCAGCGACGGTATAATATTATCCTCCATAAATAAAATAACATTTTGGTATCAGCTTTTAACCCATTCATTGCTGACGCCCCATATTTTTAATTATCACGCAGCGCCGCCGCCTTCTACGCGACGACGCGAATTCGCGTCCACGGCATCACGTTAACATTTCAATGGACGCGAATTCGCGTCCGCGGCATTAGGTTATATTATCACACTTAAAGGACGCGAATTCGCGTCTGCGGCATTAGGTTATTTCACACTTGAAGGACGCTAATTCGCGTCCTCGGCATCTTGTTTACGCATACACAGGACGCGAATTCGCGTCTTCGGCATCCGAGATAAGAATTATGAAAATTACAAATGCATTGAATCCAGAAACCAGCGACGGTATAATATTATCCTCCATAAATAAAATAACATTTTGGTATCAGCTTTTAAGTACAGTTGATTTCTAGCAAAAAAAAAGAAATAACTCGAGGACGCGAATTTGCGTCCTCGGCATCACGTTTACGCATACATAGGACGCGAATTCGCGTCTTCGGCATTGAATGGGTTAAGGGTTCCCAAACTTTTATACTAGGTACTCGCATATCTCGCATATATACCCATTCATCAATAAAAATATTGATATTTATTTCTTTGAACAATTTTGGTGCAGTTTGCAAGAGGGTTGAGACCTCCTATTAAGTAAATAATACTTGTATCAGGAAGCCTCGCTCCTACTTATCAAATAGTACTAACAAATATTTAAAAATTAGAGGTAATAAATCTTATTATTTTAAATAACATACTTCGAACATAGATGTGTTGCTATGGTGTAATTATGTGGGGAAACTCTACTAACTCCGATCGTGCTTTTGTGGCTCAGAAAAAATGCATCCGTACCCTCTGCGGTGTGGACAGATTAGAACCGTGTAAACCTTTATTTATTAAGCACAAACTACTTTCTTTTCCTTGCCTTTATATTTACGAGATATGTCTTTTTGTGAAACTCAACAAAGAACTCTTCACATTTGTAGCAGACAAAGAAACAACACGGTCTCATATGCGCCATAGATTAGCACTGCCAACTACCAGCAAGTTGGCACTTAGGAACAAAAGCGCATATTGCATGTGCATTAACATATTTAATAAACTACCAGCTCAAATAAGGACATTGCCCATTAACGAGTACAAAAAGACATTGTATCAAATTTTAATTGAGAACTGCTTCTACAGTATAAATGATTTTTTATTGCATACTTTTTAAATATTTAACTGACATCCTATTTGCATTTACTCATTGTATTTATAATCATGTTTCGTTGTATGTACTCTTCCTCCACTAATAATATTACCTAATTTTAATTTTAATTTATTTATGCTAGTGACATTTCATTAAATCTAATTGTACCTTTTATTTATTAAACTATGTATTTTGTAAATGTAACAAGTGACTAGACATAATTAAATAGTTGAAATTTACTTTTTACATGACTGAGTGATCAATATCACTGGCATCTGTTTTCACACGTCTACTTAGACTGAATATATTAAGGGATACACTATTTGTTATTTAAGATCTTTTGTTACCATATGTTCATTGTGAATAAACGATTTCATTCATTCATTCATTCATTCCTACAAGTTGTACAACCCAAAAAAAAGTAAACGAACTTACAAACTTGCAATATTGTATACTTATTCATGCACTTGTAATTGGCATAAATAGGGACAATCCCTCTAAGTCCTCAGGGTAGGCAGCGCATATGCGATTTATTGGTCACTATGTCCATGGGCCTCAGTTCCTGCTTTCCATCGGGTGGGCTGAGAGCTCAGTTGTCTACCTTCGTCATATAAAAAAAAGGTTAGCGAGCAGCGATCTCCACACTTTGAGCATCCTTGTCCTAATTGAACATATTTTCACGCAGCCGTACTTTTTGTTAACTAAACACGCGGAAGGATAAAGTGTTAATTTAATTTGACTGTCAGTAGTTGTCGGATGTTAGACTTATGTTTGCGATTCGGAAATGATATTTGTAGTGAGTGATCGATGGGATACGTCATACTGGCCGTTGGGTGCCTTATCGCATTGAAGTGTCAAACTCATTTGAATATGACGAATGTCAGCTACGGCTTATAATACAGGGTGAACGATATGAAGTGTTACCAAGTAGATTTTATTAAGTCTGGTGTCTAAGTAATAGCGGGTTATTATCGGAAATATGTTTTGGATACCGCATTGAAGTCTTAGGCACGCTCATTTGGGGGTTTAGACCGCAATCATAAGAACGAAACTGAGCTTCGACTTATAAAGCTCGTAAGAACCAAAAATGGCTGAGTACCGAATTTCACGTATCCAGTGCAGTGAGTTTCGGACTTTTTATGTGGTCTGTTTTGATTTTTGAAGAGAAAGGGGAGTGCCACATGTTAGTATAAATGCAATGAAGAAAGCGATCGTATTTCACTGGCACATACCACTACCCATTGGTCACAAACGTGCTGCGAGCAAATATTTTTTAACCGTTTGAAGATCATAGTCAAGGCAAAAGGTTATAGGCATATTGACTAAAAGAAAATTTTGTCACAAAATTTAATATTTTTTCTTACTTATAGTAATAAATTGTTGCAACAAAAAATCGCAGTCCTTTAAAATTGGCAACACTTTATATCGTTCACCCTGCATTAATACATTTCGCCGGTTTAGAGGCAGAACCAACTAATGCGGGAAAACTTTTAGCAAATAGTGTTCTATGCCACTGGCATAAAATACGATTTGTCAAAACCAACTTGAAGGACATAGTTAGTTCTGCCTCTAACCCGAATTATGTGGAAATATGGTTAATAACCAGTTATTCATCGTAATCTCATATTATGAATAAAACCCGGTTTTCAAGCCCTAGTCCAAACATTTAGTAAAAACTCTACAACATACAATATTTCTTTTTAACAATAGCACACATTCCCTACTCTACTAATAACACTTTCCCATCTGCCATAGCGTGGCTAACGATATTGGTTCCAATAAAAATCCCCCATAAACACACTAAGAGACCACCCTTTAGTAAAATTTAAATAAATATCGCATAAATCTTTAATGGGGCCATTAACGGTCGCAATGTTAAACATTACGGTCCTTTAAGTCCTCTAAATTATGATTTAGCATATAAATGCGATTTTAATTTGTTTGCGCCCATTTTGTCCCAAATTGGGGTAAGACCAGTGTCCACAGTTTTTACATTTCAAGATTCAAACTAAATCAGCCTCCTTAGCCTAGTTGGTAATTAATGACTTAGTGACCCTGCCTACGAAGCTGGAGGTTCTGGGTTCGAATATCGGCGAGGGCATTATTTGTGTATTTATTTATCACAAATATTGGTTCCGTGGTCATGGCTGTCTCTGTATTTAAGTAGGTATCTAAATGTCTATTATATATATATCGTCGCCTGGTACCCACATCACAAGCTTTAATTGAGCTTACCCTGGGACTAGGTTGATTTGTGTAAGATGTCCCAAGATATTTATTTATATAGCTTCAAGAGTAAACGTAGACACTATACACTAAAAAATCATACACTGAAGACCTATTTTCGTATGAAATGACAACTGTGCTGGTTTGTTTAACATATGGTGTATAATTTTTTAAGTTGAAGACTCTGGCCAGTCGAATCTAGTCCTTATTGGGTAGATATAAGGGTGTTATTATGTTTTATTATGGGTATACTTAAATAGACTGCGCGGGTGATGCGCTGCAAACAGATTAGCCTAGTAAAGGAGTATGGTTGGCAGAAAAGTATGTTACTTATATATTTATCTGTGTACGCACATATCATCGAGTCGCATGAATTTTTGGATATCTTAAGGTGCATTCAGACCAAACGAGCATTCGCTGTTCTATCCCCCTACTCTACGAAATTCGATCGTTACACGAAACGTGATTCGTTGATTTCGTAGAGTGGGGGATAGAACAGCGAATGCTCTTTTGGTCTGAAACCGTGAGTATTATTAAAAACTCAAATTTTAAAAGTAATTAACTTTCTAAAAGTTATTTTATTTAGTTATTAGTTAGTATTTTTTTTATAATTTGCATAAAACCAGCATGACTCAGGCGACCGTAACTATGGCAATAACACACAGAAAAAAGTTGATTCACCCATGTTTATTCGTTAACCTACCGAAAAAGTACGATCTCTAATAAAAAAAACTAATTAAAAATTCTTATTTTAAATAATTTATCAAAATTCTTATCCCAGGCTAGCAGCATTCCTACACTAAATAACGATTAGAAATCATTCATTATTTAATTAAAAACTAAATATTATAACAATATTATTAACTCTGCACAATTCGTGTTTAATAATGTACTTATATACCTTCATGTAAAATAACGAAACTAAAAATTGTGTAAAAATATATTACAAATTAAAAAAAAAACAAGAAAA